>VZUA01081072.1:0-11024 GCA_013401035.1 Horornis vulcanius | reverse complement strand
CCCAAAGCTTCTCTTTTCCAGGCTGAAAATATAGAATATATCTCTATATTACTGCATTACAGACTGTGTAAATATTAATTAATCTTATATTTTGGATAGACCAAGCCTTCTCTGGAGGAGAGGAGCTCTCCCACTCTGGGAGCAGGTCCGTGCTGAGGGCACTCTGCATTCCCAGTGCTCTGCCTCTATCACTTGGCAGAGGGGCTGATTTGAGGAGTCAGGAAATGCTCTTGGCAGAGAAACAAGCAGGAGTTTGTGCTGGTTTTGTACTGTTTCGTTTGTGCCAGTCTTGTGGCTGTGGGTGCCCTCCATGGCACGGGGCTCTCTTTGCAGATGAGGTGAAATAAGGCTGAGAGCTGGCGCTGCCTCCACGCAGAGGCTGCCCGGTTCTGTTTGCTTCCTCCTGCTCACAGCAGCACCAGCAGCTCTGCAGAAGCCACTCTCAGCCTTCCTATAAAGCGGCCACACGTGGAGCCCCAAGAGGGAGAAAGGTCTTGGGAGAGGCATCCCCAGTTCTGCAGAGTTTCCGCGATAAAAGAAACATTGAAGTGCAGCTTTCATGTCCGGGCCCGGGAAAGCTTAACAAGTCATTTGGAAATCAAAGCTTTGGAAGAGGCTGCAGCCCAGGACAAAGGAAAAGAGCGCCGAGGCAATGCCTCGCATTCAGAGCCCGTCCTCAACAAATCACCTCTGGTTTTATGCCCGGGATCTTTGGGGCACAACTGGAGCAGATCACGCTGGTCAAGGATCTCAGGGTGTGTTCCATGCGGGCATTTTGGAAGGATTTTAAGCATCTGATAAACATAAAGGAGAACGGATCAAAAATTGCAAGTTTTTGTGTGAGAAAAGCTGGCTTGCAGCACACGGGGTCTATTTGCCCCTGAGGAAGAGCAGGTTCCCAGGGAGGTTCTCTGTGCCAGGGGTCCATCCCGCTCAGCTCCCGCTCCCTGCACTCCCAGGGAGGGCTCAGAGCCATAAACTGCTCTGAGAGTGCCCAGAAAGCACCAACTCTCCCCCTGCTGACCAGGCCAGGCCTGTGTCTACCCTCTGAGCAGGGAATCTGAGCAGGATCTTGCCCCTTGGAAGTTAAAATCCTCCCCTTCAGGAGCTGAGTCTGCTCACCCTGAGCCAGGACCTGACTTCCAGGGTTTGTGTTTCACAGCTCTGCACCCGCAACATGTTTTAAGAGCATCTGAATACCTTTTTCAGATGTAAATGTTTACAGCTGCCTTTGAAGCCACTCATGCAAGAAAATCCATGGTTTCCTGCATGGAAGGATGATGTGACAGGGGATAAACACCGAGGGGTTGTGGCTGTGGGACTGACCCCGTGGTCAGGCTGCAGGAGGAATCGCTCTGAATTCTGCACTGTCACACACTCTTTGAGAATATCAGTGAGGAATCTGGATTTGTTATAGACTCCTCCTCTTCTGGATAACACACCCTGGGCTTTACTGGCAACTTCAGCAGCTCAGCAGTTCTGAGAACACAAAAACAGGAAATTCTGCAGCAGCCCTGACGGAGGCTGAAGATGCACACAGATTCCTTAGAGAAGTGCCATTTTCTGAAAACAAACCACCAAAAGCCTCGAAGAAGAATAAACCTCTTATCACCACTCTTTGCTTTTACTTAATCATTTCCTATTAAATCTGTCACCTGCTGAAGGGCAGAGGAAAGAACCTCCTGCACAGGAAGCACCAGAGGTTTGACTTCAAACCGGAAAGGGACAAAGTCCAAATTCCTTCTTTATCACATCCCGGAGCGAGCAGGTGATGCAGAATCCAGCACTGCCCCTTCACCCACCTTCACAGGCAGCAAGGTCCTTTATCCTTATCACACAGGGGATGATAAGGACAGACCCTGGGCACAAAGGCATTTAAAACACAGGAGGAATTTTGCAGACTCATCTTTGTTCATCAGTTTCAGGGGTGTTTGTGATTACTTCATTGGAGTTGTTTGGAACACAGAAGGGAAGTGGGGATTAAGCTGCAGAGTTTTCACTTTTTTTTGATGTCAGCAGTTCCGAGTTCATGGGTGAAATAGATTCTGAGCTGGTATAGGCTGAAATTTTATTACTTTGGTGAATTTAATTGAAGTATTCCGGAATGTTGGGACTGTCGTCACAGGAAGCATTCTCTCTGCAGCCTTTGAGCCCTGGCAATGGCTGCCATGAGTGAAGGAAAAGAATTACTTGGGAAAATTTTGCTTGTAAAATTGAGCTGAAGCAATCTTCTTTTCTATTTTTTTTAATTTTATTTTTAACCACTGCTTCACATATTGAAAAGGAACATAATTATCAAATGTTCTGTTCAGAACCCTTCATCAAATTCAGTAATCAGGGCTAGAATACTTTATTATTCCCTGTTTATTGCCACAAAAACTGTATCAATATTCAGAACCCCAGTCACAGAGCAGAACCAGTCTTAGATGTCACAGAAAATATTCTCTTCACCCCAAGAACCCAGGACTGGAAGGAAGGATTTTGGTGCTTCCAGCAGTCAGTGGAGCAGCCCTGCCAGAGACACAGTCACACAAATTTAATTCCAGTGAGACTAAACCCAAGCAAAGGCTTTTATTGCCATTGTGACTACACTTGAAAATATTTTTTTTGCTCTCTTCTCCCACTCTGTTGCCTCCACACAGTGCAACCACAGTAAAACTGCCGGATAAAAATGAGTTTTTGCTCGTGTCAATCTGCTGAGGGGGGTCTGCGTGTGCCAGAAGGGGTTAAGGGCTGCTCTGGGCTCAGCCCAGTTGGGTTCATTTGGGAGGTGATGAGAAGGTTCAATCCTCTCAAAGGGATGGGAAGGGAGGCAGAGCTCCCGGAGCTGCTGGAGGAGGGGCTGGCTTTCCACAGGGGCAGGTGAGAGCTGTGCCCAGCCCCCTCTGGGCTGCTTTTGGGTCTTTGGTGCCTTTTTGGTCTTTTTGTGGCGTCCCAAGGAGACAGCAGCGCTTGATAAGGGTTGATGGTTCCAGCTTGCTCTGGAGTTTGTGGGGTGATTCCCCTGTGGTTTGTGGGGTGAAACCTCTGGAGTTTGTGGGGTAAATCCTCTGTGGTTTATGGGGTGATTCCCCTCTGGTTTATGGGGTGATTCCCTTCTGGTTTATGGGGTGATTTCCCCGTGGTTTGTGGGGTGATTCCCCTCTGGTTTAGGGGGTGATTCCCCTGGAGTTTGTGGGGTGATTCCCCTCTGGTTTAGGGGGTGATTCCCCTGGAGTTTGTGGGGTGATTCCCCTCTGGTTTAGGGGGTGATTCCCCTGGAGTTTGTGGGGTGATTCCCCTCTGGTTTAGGGGGTGATTCCCTTCTGGTTTATGGGGTGGTTCCCTTCTGGTTTATGGGGTGATTTCCCCGTGGTTTGTGGGGTGATGCCCCTCTGGTTTAGGGGTTGATTCCCCTCTGGTTTGTGGGGTGGCTCCCCTGGCAGTGCTGTGCAGTCCCTTGGCTCCATCCCCACCCTTTGGGAAGTGCTGCCCACCTGTCCCCAGCTTGTCCCTCTGCTCTCCCACCTTGCTGCTGGAAGCCAAGGTGTGGCCTTGGCCACCGAATTCAACCCTGAGAGCATCAGCACCTTCGACTTCCTTAAATATCCATTTAAAGGTGAACAGCAATGCTAAAATGTGAATTTAGTAGAGCCTGGAAGTACAGGGGAACATTTAGCACAGCAATAAAAGGTTTTTAAAGTTGCCTTTCCCTGTAAAATGTGCTGGGAAGGAGGGGATGTGACACTAAAGCCTCTGAGAGACCCAAACAGGGCTGGAATTGAGAGTTTTGGTGTGAAAAAAAATGATGGATTTTGGTGCATCAGCATCAGAAAAGCTTTCTTGGTGAAAGAAATCGAGAAATACTCTTTCTTGGGCTAATCTGGATGGGAAATTTTCTCTGTTTTATTAATTGTATACAAAGAAATTTAGCACCATCTCTTAAGTTTGTAACTGCCTTGATTAGTGCAAAGAGGTAAATAAATGGTGGAAAAGGAACCTGAATTGTGGGTTCAGAGCACACAAGGGCCGTGGCAAGGGGAGGGTTAAGGGAAATCTCCTTTTATTTTTCCCCCTGGTCCTGTGTGTCAGTCACAGAGCTGACCTGCGGTGATGTAACACGACACGGACACCGAGGCTTTTACCCAACGTCACTTTGAAACAAAGCATGTGCTTTTAGAGAAAGTTGTTTGTTTTAACCGAGCCCAAAATTAAGCATTCATCATCTTGCCTCCTGTACAGCATATTGTTCTAGCTTGGAGAAAACCCTGAAACTAAACCATATGCTGAAAGGGGAAGAATTCAGAAAAATTTCCTCACTTTCCCTCCAGTCTGTGCCTCGTTTTCTGAGCTTCGGAAGGGGGGAAAATGTAATTGCTGTAGACAGGGTAAAGACGGTAGTTGCTATTCCCAGCCCTTTACACAGAGTAGGTGCTTTCAAGCACTTGGAAACAAACATTGCACTAAAATTACTGCTGGTTACTGGCAGAATTGCTTGTAAATGTCTGTGTTGGAGGCTGCAAATAGAATTTAGGGGTTTGCAGAACGTGTTCCTCAGCTTGTTGTTCACAGATGTAGCTTTGTTCTTACGGGCACACGGCTGCCAAGAATTTCCTAAGCAACTGCTGATTATGCAGACTTCAAATTTGGGGGGTTTCTGCCTGTAATTTCTCCAAGAAGTGAATACTTCATAAATGCAGATTCTCTGGCAGTGAGATGTTGTGGGGTCACCCCAAATTGACATTGGTAGCTCGTTTTCAACTTCTCCTTTCACTTGAATTTACTCCTAACTGAGTCTTTATAAGATTGTACTGCTAGTTCCTATAAAAGGTGAAAAATATGAAGTTAGTTTGGACCTGGATTTGGAAGTTTGGGGACAAATCACTGTTTTTGTGGAATACTGTCTGTTTTCAATTTATTGTTGGACTCCACATATCAACCACTTTTATCTAAGTACTTCTTTATATCTGACTTCTTCATACATTTAGTTGAGCTCTGCCCTGCCAACAAGGGAACACAGAGTACTCCTGAAAGATCTCAATTTGCCATCTGAGATAGTTAAAACTAATGCAGCAGGCTATTGCTTTTATGGGGTGGTATCTCAGATACTTAAAGTGAGTTTCTTATTCCAGTTGTTAGCCTGAATTTAGATTTTGCTGTTAACTGTCTGTAGGAAAAAAAAATAAAATTAATCGGCAGTTTTTGCAAGTTATTGCAGTGATGACTTCAAATCAGACACCTCCAGGAGGAGAATGCTTCATTCTTATTACATTTTTTTATACTTCTTGAATGTCTTTGGAGTTTTTCACATTCAAGGCAGAGATATAGGGACAATAAGGGAGCTACATTCACTGTTTAATTTTCCTTTTCCCAAGAAATTAATAAAGTAATTTCCCTTGTTACACCTGAGCTGTTCCTCCACAAGCCAGGTTTGGTACCAGAGCTGTGATTGAACATTCAGGTGAGAGATTCCCATGCTTAGGCAAGACAGGCTTTTCATTTTTTGCTTTTTCTCTCTTTTTTTTCTTGTTGCACATTAAACTTTCATCATCAGAAGCAGTCCTGAGCTGTTTCTGATTTAACACCTGGCCCACGGGGAGGTTTAGGCCAGGTCAGGTGAGGAACAGAGAGGAAAAGCTCAGCTCAGGTGGGAGAGCAAAGGTGCCAAAAGGAGGTGCCCACCTGAGCTGGGCTGCACACAAGCTGCTGCAGAACCATCTGCAGGACCTGTTGTCAGTGAAATATTAAAGATGAAGCAGAGAGAACAATCCTGGCTATTGAAAATCAGATTGCTGCTGTGGTGGGTGTGCACTGGCAGGGCAGCAGATGGACACTACTAAAGCAGTAATCAAACACCAACGTGTTCCAGGCTGAAAGAGACCCTGAGCCCGCTGGTGAGCAGGGGAACTCTTGGGTTTGTTTTTATATGAGAAAGGTGAGTGAGATTTGAAGCTTTTTGAGGCTGCTCCAGGGCTGGTTCCCTGGAATTCTGTGTGATTCTCACAAATTCCAATCTTAAAAATGCAAAATACAGTTGTATTTTTTTTTCATTAAAAAGTCTCATGTGTGAACCTGGCTCGCACAAAGTCTTGTCACTCTGTCAGGCAGGTTNTGCTGTGGTGGGTGTGCACTGGCAGGGCAGCAGATGGACACTACTAAAGCAGTAATCAAACACCAACGTGTTCCAGGCTGAAAGAGACCCTGAGCCCGCTGGTGAGCAGGGGAACTCTTGGGTTTGTTTTTACATCAGAAAGGTGAGTGAGATTTGAAGCTTTTTGAGGCTGCTCCAGGGCTGGTTCCCTGGAATTCTGTGTGATTCTCACAAATTCCAATCTTAAAAATGCAAAATACAGTTGTATTTTTTTTTTCATTAAAAAGTCTCATGTGTGAACCTGGCTCGCACAAAGTCTTGTCACTCTGTCAGGCAGGTTTTGATGTGTGGCAGCACAATTTAGATTTCAAAAAGTGCTTTGCTTTTTACTGTCATTAAATGGGTGCACACCAGGCTTCCCTGAAGTGAATCCAGCAGAACCACAGAGCACAGAAGCAGTGCTGCAAATCTCTCCCAGGAGCAGATACTTCCTGAATTACTTGGGGTGTGCCAGCTGTGGAGAAATAAAATCTCAGTGCTGTTTATCAAAGTTTGCTGCTTTTTTATTTTTTATTTTTTTTTCCCATAGCCCTGCTGTTGGTACTGCAGTTAACCTATAATCTATATATATTATATAAATCTATAATCTATAATAATGTTAGTTTGGTTGAAGTTTTATGAAGGCAGTGCAGAGGATCCTGTGGATTACTGAGCTCAATAAAATCCCAGTGCCCTACAGTTCTGTTTGACACAGAACTCCTTCATCCTACAAACTCAATGTCAGCAATAAAATCATAGATGCTGCTTTTCTGTCAGGGCAGGAAGGAGTTGTTCTATGCAGGAATGTCTGCCTGAAACAGAATTTCCATGAAGTGTTTTGTCACGCTCACCCTCCCGGCATTCCTGGGACCTCAGGGATTCATTTCCCATAAGCACAGATGATATAATTTCTTCCAGGACCAGATTCATGTGGTAATGTCATTGTTACACAACTCAGCTTTAAAATAACGACACAAAGTACTAAATAATCAAACAGGTTTCTTCTTCCTTGCCTCCACCACTAATTTTTCCAATGAGAAATTGAAAAAGTGAAAATATTTTTTTTTAAATGTAAAAAAATATCGTGTGATATTCTGTCCTAACCCAGACATTATGGCAAAAAGAGTTTTGTTCCCTCCCCTTCCCCACCCCAGACCAGGAGCAGTCTCCACACGCGGCGTGGGCCTGCTCTCACACAGCAGCATGTTCTGTGATCTGTTCTTTGGCACGTCCCGAGCACTGCAGCAGCAGCAGCAGCAGCAGCCCAGCCTTGGCCGGCTCTGCCGGCCCCGCTGCACTGGCACCGCTTCCTTCGAGTCCTGCCTCACATCCTTCCCTCCCTTGCACCCTCCTCCCTTTCCCTTTCGCAGCCTCATCTCCCTCTCCAGTGCCAGTAGAGGGCACTTGGATTTAATTTCTTGCATGGTTCAGCCTTTGATGCTATCCCAGCAGTTGCATTTAGTTTTTTTTGTTTGTTTGTTCGTTGGTGGTTTTTTTTTGTTTGTTTGTTTGTTTGTTTTGTTTTTTTTTTTTCTTTTTCTTTCTTTTTTTTTCTTTTTCCTGTCGTGCCATTCATAGAAATGTGGAGAGAAAACCCAAGCCCCAAACAAGCCAATAATCCCAGCCTGCATGATCCCGGCTTGGGGTGCAGGACCCCGGTTTGGGATGCAGGATCCCAGTTTGGGGTGCAGGACCCCAGTTTAGGACTCAGGACCCCACTCAGAGGCCAGGCTGGAGCTGCAATGGCACGGCAGGGTTCACCCTTGTGCTGAATTCCAGCTCTCTGTTTCTCCAGGAAGATCTCTCTCATCCTGGGGGGAGGATACTGAAAGGCTCCTCCGAGATGTTTTCGGAGCAATTTCTGCACAGCTCTGGGTAAATAAACTTCTGCAGCCTCAGCGAAACCAGGGCTTATCCCAGCTCCAGCTCAGCACCCTCCCAGGCATCCCTGGTCATCCTCTGCTGCTCTTTTGGGATATTTCGATGTTTTCCAGGATTTGCAGCTCAGGCTGGAGGTTGTGTCTGGTACTCTCTGCTCGGGTTCCCTGTGAATCCTCCCCTCCCTCCTGAAGAATAAAGCAATGCCCCTGGATGCTTTAATCCCAATTCCCAGAGAGATCCTGACTGGCACTGCTGGGGCCTCACTGGGCTTCATTTGGTGCACTGGTTGGGATCCCACTGGTTAAAAGCTGATGCGGGGCAAACAAAAGCCAAGGAGTGCTGGGGAAAGGGGTGATGATAAAGGGGAAATGAGAGACTGATCCTTGCAAAAACTGAGGTGCTTGGGGCAGAAAAAAACAAATAATGCAACTAACGCTAAAAATGTAACTACAGAGTGTGACAGAATGCTAAGCAAGCACCACAAAAGTGCTTTTAAATTAAAAAGAGAGAGGATAAATGAGAATAAGTGCCTGATGTATATGAATAGCTATATTCCCCATTCTATTCTCCCTTTGTCTTTCAAATGCAGAAGAAACAAAAAGGTCAGGAGAGATGTGGTCGATGCCATAACACGGAAGTCACATTTTGCGCTGCTGTGAATGTGGTATTGTTCTTCTCTTACTGTCCCGTTCAGAGTCAGAATGAAATTAGAGCAATGCTGCTGCTGAGAGGGACAAAGCCCGGTGGAGAGGAAACGTGCTTACCTGAGAGCCTCACCGCACTGCTTTGAAGAAAAACTGCTGCTTGTTCTCACCAGAACCTCCTCAGGAAGCAGCTTGCAATCTACCTGAGCCCTGAAATCTCTCGGTGTAAGATTCCCCCCAGCACTGCCATCCAGCTGGGAAAGCTGGAGCCCCGTGAAAATTGCAAAACAGAAATCGTGGTGATGGCTGACAATGGTACACGGGGAAGCAAAGACAACTATTTGTGATTTACATGTGGTTTACAGGCCATAAATGTATTTATTTCTGCTTGTATAGTCAGGTATGTGCTCTCAGCTCAGGCAGCAGTCAGGGAACTGCGTGGCTGCTCTGTGAGATCCATAATTGCTGGTTATGCCATAATTAATTAATTAGATACTGGCACAATCATAGCTACCTGAGGAAAGCAGGAATACAGCCATGGCTGTCACCATCAGTTATTGATGTGGGCACACTGGGATAACTGGGAGTTAATTGAGATGTTCATGTGGGTGCACTGGGGTAACTGGGAGTTAATTCAGATGTTCATGTGGGTGCACTGGGGTAACTGGGAGTTAATTCAGATGTTCATGTGGGTGCACTGGGGTAACTGGGAGTTAACTGAGATGTTCGTGTGGGTGCACTGGGGTAACTGGGAGTTAATTCAGATGTTCATGTGGGTGCACTGGGACAATTGGGATCATTGAGGTGTTAATGTGGGTGCACTGGGGTAACTGGTGTCCTGGAGTTGTTAAAGTGGGACCCCGGAGCTGGATGCAGGATTCCAGGTGGGGTCTTCACCTGGACCAGGAGCTGCTGCTGCAGAGGCCCAGGAACATCTCATACCAAAATATCTCCTTTCATTTACAGACTGTCGTGGCCCTGGCATTGCTGTCCACTAAAATTAGAAAAAAAGTAGCACAAATGGGTGATGGTTGAGGAAGAGATTCATTCCCTGGAGCTCACAGAACCCTGCTTTTAACGAGCTCAGCATCACCTCAAACTGAAATGGAAGAGCAGAGATCCCACTAAAAAGGAAGAGCACTAAACTGATTCAGTGCCAGCTCCTAAAAGACATTTTTATAAAAAGGTGTTTAGCAAAAAGGAAATGTTCAAGCAGTGTCTGGCATTTGACCAGACTGGATTTGCTGATTGTTGCCATGTTTCAGGTGCCTCTGGACATTCAGGGGGTGGGGGAGACCCAAAGAAAAACCCATCAAGGAGAATAGATTATGAGAATAACAGAAAATACCCTTTACATTACTGCTTGAAACCCCTCTAGAGCACCCAGCAGTAAATAAGGACAGGCAGAGTGCTCTGTGCCAGCCCCTCAGCAGCCAGGGGTTCCTGGAGGTGATCCCCAAACTGGGTCATTCCCCCAGAGCAAACCAGGAGCTGATTGTCTGCAGGACTGGGCTAAAGTGCTTTATGAAACCACACCACTGTCACCAGAATTCTGCTCAGGTCAAACCCACAAAGGTTTGACAAGGTTACATTTAAGTGAATTTTGGCAATAAAACCCCTGTGGTATTTGGTTTTGTCTATTTGTTTTGTAGTTTAGACTACAGCGCCATCAATTCTAAAAAAGAAAAATGGAGTTTCCAAGTCTAGATATGTGAGATTTTTTTAACATTTGGAATAGATCCAGCAGTTCAGTATCTGAATCCAAATTCAAACTTTCTGCAGCACTCTAGTTTTATTTTTTTTGTGGTTTAGGTGTATCTGGGAAGGGGGAAGGAATGAACTGAATTTTGTTGTGATGCAGTTAGGACAAAATACAACCCCGTAAAACTGCAGTGCCTAAAATAAATGTATCTGACTAGGCTGGCTTTATGCAGCACAAATATAACAAAACAATGCCAGCAAGCTTTGATTTCGTGACATAAACACAGACTTGGTGTAAATCAGTGAATGCCTCTGTTCATGTTCATTCAATACCCTGATTGTAAATAGCATTTTTAAATAGACTGTAGGGACAATGTTAAAACTCTATTTTTAAATTAAAAATGAGATAAGTGAGGAAAATGGTCCACTCAGCCCCTGTCACTTCAGGATTGTTCCGTGCTCTGAACCTGACATTATTTATATGTGAAAATCAACTCCTAGAGCAGATTTATTTAATAACCCTGCTGGGATAACTCCTCTTTTGCAGTGAGGAGCTTTGCTCCGGGGTCAGTGTGTGGCAGAGGCAGAGCCTGCAGTGGATTTCCCAGAGCACTGGATCATTTCTGCACTTCAGGATCAAAGCTGTGCTGGGATAAGATCTTTGTTTATGGAGTGGGGGGGGGGGGGGG
>VZUA01081070.1:12124-30987 GCA_013401035.1 Horornis vulcanius | reverse complement strand
GCATTGCCACGCTACTGTTTCCACGGTTCTCTCAGCCAGTTTCATCTGTTCAGACATTTCTCATACTCTGTTTTTTCAGGAGTTACAAGAGGTTTAAGTAAGATCTTGTCTTAGTTCACCTGTGTGACACAGGATCTTGATAGAAATTGGCCAGGTTTTTTTTGTGGCGACTGTTTTCCTGAAACAATTCCATAACTGTTATTTCTTGCTGCATTTCCTTAACAGGTAAGAAGTACCAGAGTAAGAAGTTGTGCTCTCTGTTCCATGAAGAACCCTTTAATTAGGATGTCCACCTGGAATTAAGAACGCAGTTCAAAAACAGATTTCATCCATTTCAACAGGAGTTGAACCACTGCTTTGGGAACATATCTTCTCATGTTTTCAGGTATTTTTAAGTGCTTTCTCTTCAGTATCTGCTTCTGACACAGTTCCACTTGAAGTGGGTTTTTTTTTAACATTTAGAGCAAATTTCTACGAACATTAGAAACAGATTAAATAACTTGTCAGAATATCCTATGGCATGTGATATGGGTATTGCCTGAGATCTGAAACATGGTCTCTTAGAGCGTGAAAAAGTGCCTTCCTCATGCTTTGCAAAAGATGAAATGCCACAAAGTTATGGGTGTGGTTTTCTGTTCGCTATTTCTTTGTTCTACGGGTACAAAGCATCAGTCAAGTACCTTACAGAAGTCCAGAGTATTTGACATCCAAAAATACAAGTTAACTTACATAGGTCTTTTGAATGCTAACCTAGTGAAGGTTTATATAACTCATCATAAATACATAGGCACCTGTGCATGGTACTTCCCCATCTACATGTTCCTCTGTAACTGGTAACAACTGCATTTGCTGTGTGAAAGGGTCATCTTAGTTGATTTCCCAGAAGTTGAATAGTTCCTGTGATGTATCTTTTGTCCGGTTTCTCCTCTCAATCACTTATTTGCCAATATCTCCTCTTCTACTATGGGGGGATTGTTTGGTTTCATGACAAATGAGCTATGCATTGAGTTTAATGGGTTTTCCAATATTTTTAGCATTTGTCAGAAAGGAAAACCGTGGGTGAGAAAGCCTATACATTCCACAGATAAGTGAGACACAATCTGTATGGAAAGGTAGTATATTCTGTTAGATCACCTACAGCTTCAAAGAAAAGACAATGCTTTTAAACTTTAAGCTTCCTTCTTCACATTTTGAGCTCAACCATCACAACTAAAACACTGCTACAGCTTTTTTAAACTGTTCCAGTGAATAGCATTTTAAGAAGGTGTCCCATTTCTCCTGTGCACCTGTATCTCAAAAAGCTGAATGTCTACTCTTAATTTACATGATTTAAGATCAATTGAATCACATCAAGTTGACCAAACCAATTATCACTCAAACAGTTGTAGGCTGGCCAAATCCTTTTCTGAGACCTGTCAGTAAAAATGCTGTCTCCATTAATACAAGGGCACTGGCCTGAATTGTTATCCTGAGGAAGCTAGGTCTGCCTTGAAGCTAAGGAAAGGATATAATGTGACATGAATGATTTGGTATTAACACATTTTGCTGTTTCTGTGCCCCATGAGGAGGAAATCACCACACTTGAAGTAGCATATTCACCAACAGCATAGCAGATAATCCTGGAAGTATGAAGAAGACCTCATGTGGCCTCCTATTTGGTCTCTTCTATATGAAGAAATATAATAAGCCTTTTTTTTTCTAAAATGGATTTGTTTAACCAATCAGAACATGGTAGAGCCAACTTAAAGCTTTGCTGATTTGCCTTCTTCGTCCTTTACTCATACTACAGCTGATAATGTTTCTACAATTCTGTATCTAATTGACTATACGTTTATAGTGTTCAAATATAGCTTAAGAAAGGGTTAATTTATTTACACTTTATGTGATGCATATAGTCTGTTGCAGAAGTAATTCTTGCCATGTTAAATGCTACAGTGAAACAATGAGTTCTATTTATTTTCATTTCTTGCCCTCCACTCAGCAGAGTTGCCTGTAGCCCCCAGAACCTGATTTATGTCAAGATGTTAGTTATTAACATTTTGCATGTTTCAAATAGCCAGAAAAAGAACTGCAAGAAGACACCAGCAGTTATTTAAATCCCAGTTGTGTAGCAAATGGCCAAGGTTGGGCACACAAAGGCATGCCAGAGGATAAAATGACACTCTATTGAGTGAGGCCCTGAGGACCCAATTAAATCCCACTGCAACCTACTTCTCCTCCTTCATAAAGCTGCCATAATGGTGGTTGGTCACACATTTTAAACTAAAACTTAATCTGTGTGATTCGCATCCCTAACACAGAAACCAGGTTTTTATTGTGTGTAAAACCATTGATCTGACTTAACATAACACTTGGTAATTGCTAAGAAGCTCTAATACACATCTGACCAATGTAGTTCTCAAAGGAGTCATAATTCAATCTAGTAAATTGCATTTCTTGGATGAAAGTTACTTCCATCCATATGAAATTTTAACTGTTTGACCTTATCAGTTAATAAGTGGTGTCCTAAAAGCTTATCCTATGTAAGCTCCAAAACTTGGAGTTGACTTTTATTTCTCAACAGTACACTTAATAAGATTGCATGTTGGTAGAGTTCAGGCCTGGATCAGACACAAAACATGAGAATTCAGCTATTTAAAGAAGGTTCAGGAATTAGTGTACATTTTCAAGTGAATGCAGATTAACTTCAGAACAAGGGTAACTTTGCCCTTATTGCAACATAACCTGTACCAGGTTGCAACATACTGCAAATGAAGGTGCCTTGGAGTTCCCAAGGAGTAACAATGGAAAGAAAGTGTGGCTTACGCCAATATTCTGTTTGCCTTCCCCTTCCTTCAAAGGATATATTTGCTATAGGGTAGAGCTGAGTGAAAAGTGGTAAAAGCCTTTGATAGTGTGTTCTTGGAAAGAAATTTCATTGAAGGAATTTCTTAAAATCTTTTTTGTAGTATACAGAAGTTTCCATATGGCTGCTTCAGAGTTGGAAATGAATATATAATTTTTTCTCGTCTTTTCCTAAATTAAATTCCATTGTACTTATTTAATAATCTTAGGTCAGTCAGACATATTGTCATGTTTTCTGATGGAAAACATGGTTCTGTTGATATTTCTCTACCTACCTCTTCTTCTGAAGTATTCTAGCAGTAAATGACTAATCTTCTATTTCTAAATCATCTTACTAGATGAGAAGAGTCAATAGATGAGCAGACAGCGGGTTTGTTTGGTTTTGATTGCAGGATAGGGGGAAATGTGTAGAAAAAAACCCCATTTTTCTCCCACTCCTTTTTCCCTGACCATCTGGGCTTCATGGAGAACAAGAATGCCTTCTGTATTTACAAGTTTAAGCAATCTCTGCTGATGGGGGGGAAAGAAAAGAGTTTTTCATATATTTGTTTGAGGGATATTAAGCAAGAGTCCTGCTTGAAGGACTTTTTAAAATATCCATAACTAGATAACTGGTTCAACTGTTAAACTATAAATTCAGTTGGAATGGCTATGGAAAGGCTTGATTTCTTGTCTGGAATGTTGTTTAGTTAGTGCAGTCTGTCTTTTTTTTTTTTTCTTTTGTATTTAGAGATGAGCATATTTTGGAATTTGCTTCCAATGCAGCTACTTACATTGATATTTTCTGCTATGAACATAGCTTCTCCTTAAGCTTAAAAAGCCCTTTTGAGGAGAGAATGGAAATTGAGATATTTGAATTGTCAATACATAGTTGGTAGAATTGCTATGCACCTCTGCATGGTTTTGAAAGTAAACTGTTGAATGCAAGATACACACAGCAGTAGAGAAGGATCACATTGTGGAAGCATATTCACACGGAATGGTGGTGTTAATTTAACACCTCTCTGTAGAGTCATGTTGATGCCAATGTACTTAAAGCAGCTATTGAGAGCTAAGCATCTGCTGAATTATTTTGCTGTAGCATTACCTAAAACCAGATTGGCAAAGGAGATGGTGAGTCACAAAGCTATGCTGTTATACATAAATTGGTAAAGTACATGTTGCCAGCAACTAAGCCCACAGTTCTCTGTCTCAGGCATAACCTCTCCCTCTAATGGGAGACAGGGGCTTAAATTCCTGCAGGTAGAAGGTGGAAATCCGCCTTGTTGCCTTTTGTATCACAGATGGGGGAGGAGGTAGAATCAAATAATTAACACTTATTCCCTGTTTTGAAAGAAGAGGGGCAGCCCACCTTGTCAGTCCTCTTATCCTCAAGCCCTGAGAACCAGGACTGCATGATGTTTTGGAGCTGTGAAATATTTAGAAAGAAAACAGGGGTACCAGGGGGCTGTATATCAAAGGCCTGTGTGCAGCTGGCACCTTTAATGTTAAAAATGGGCATCTGTGGGCAGAGCTGTTTCTAGACCGGAGCAGCAAGTGAGGTTTTCACTACCCCTAAGTGTGTATGAAGTGTGTTCACTCAAGCTTAGATGTCATAGATATCTGTAACTTTGCATGCATTGCAACATTCTTGGGATTCAAATTATCCCTTCTTGCTTGAAGCAGACTGTGAAAATCAAGCCACAGCAGTCCTCTTCATCAGTCTAAGAACATACAAAATCACAAGCCACAGAAACTGATTCCTCCCCCACCTCTCCTCTTAACAGAGTGCTAACTTCAAAGGTTACTCTTGACCGTTGAAATACCAACTGTATTAAACAAGAGGTCAGAATGCAAGCAACCAGTTTGAATTGCTGGAATTCAATTATAAGCAGCTGGCTTCACTTCTAACTGAGAATCNAAAAAAAAAAAAAAAAAAAGCAACAGACCAAAACAAAATTCCAAACTAAATCCATCTGTCTGCTTCTGCTCAATGAAAGTTAAATAGTAAGTGTGCCACTTTGAAGCCCAGATGAAAGTTTCACTGTTCAGAGCATGTGCAGCCTGTACAAGCACACATTTACAAAGGCAGATGTCTTCCTACAGAAGGTAAAAATAAATCTCTTTATGGGTTTCCTCTTCCTCTGTGTCTGTTTTAATTCTTCTGAATCACAAAATATGATGCAAAGTCACAGCAGCACGCACAGATGGATGGTTAATATGCAGCTCCGGTTGTTCTGAGGAAGTTGCTGTTTGACTTGTGTCTTTTCAGCTGAGTCATGAAGTAAACGATGCAGTTGTACATTTCTTTGTCTCAGTGCTCCAGGCAAGGAGGCTGCTGAGAGTAGCTATCTCTGGCCGAGGGGAAACACAAAAGCAGGGATTTAGAGTACGGAGCGGGGCAGTGCTGAGCTGGTGCATGCTTCTGCAACAATGGGGAGCCATGGCAGGCCCCTGCCCCTGCACGGCTTCCCCTACCAGCCAGCCCGGGGGCAGCTCACGTGGATAAGAAGGCATAGAGGATGATACAGATAAACTACTAAAAGAATTCAAAGTGCTGGGATCAAAATAATTTCTCCTAGAATTCTGATCCCTGAAAAATCTCAAGATCAGCAAGTTAGTTAGCATAGTCAACAAAATACTTGGACTCTTTGCATAGTGCCTTTAGTGCATTTGATTTTGATCTGAGAACTAACTACTTGTAAAGAAAGTACCAAGGCTTGCCAAATGGGCTTCAGTTATGCCTCAGAGAATCCTCTGAGGCCCCTCCATTCTCACACACTGTTTGAAGTCGCTGCCTCCAGCTGTAATTGTGTCCTGGAGCTTTTGCTTTAAATGAAAATGGCTTCACATTGAACCCTAACCCTTATTATCATCCTCAAAAGGGAAGAGGCCCAGTAGTAGATGTGCCCTTGTATGAGTTTGACTAGACCTACCTGACTCCTTCAGAGATAAAAATTATCTTAAATAGGTAATAGTCAAAAATGTAATGGCTAGTAATATAATAATGATACAATAATTAAATATAAATGACTACACCCAATGTTTTCCAGCTGAGTGACTTCAAACACTTCTTGGTTATAGTGCCTTTTTTCATGGGATGGGATAGTGTAACAGAGAACTACTTGGAAGAAATGAGTGGGGGGAAGGCAGTTGTGGAGTGGGAGCCAGTACTGTGAGCACCTTGCTGCTCTTCAAAGCCTCTATACCTGTGAATGAGGGTCTGCAGCCCCCAAGCCTCCAAAAGGTCAGCAACTGGCTTGTGACTGCTTAGCACTTTTTCTGCTTTCAGCCCTGGATAGCTGAGATGCAAAGGTGAACAGATTTCTCAAATTTCTCTAAATATACAGTTGGTTCCATTATGGAATGTTCACACATCTAGAAATAGGTAACACAGGAGAGGAACCAAAAGCTAAATCTGGCTAGTTTTTATGAAGACACAAACTAGGTGTCTGAAAAATAGGAGGCTCTGGCACAGCAATAAGCAGCATCACTGGGAAGGTATTCCAGCCACAGGTAACACTTCCTACAGCAAAAGCCCCTGGTCAGTGCAGTCTCCATTTCCTGCATAACATCAGCCTCATGTTTTATTCATCAGCTAAGTTAAAAATGACAGATTTTTAAGGATTTCACTGTGATGCAGGTCTAGCCCATTTCAGTCAAATCACAAACTGGCAACTATCATTCCATTCAGATCAGTGTAATCTGCTTTGTATTTTAGAAAAAGAAAATAGTATCCAAACTTTTTTTTTTTTATAAAATGTGAATCAATAATGTTATTTTCTTTATAACTGCTTACATAGTTAACACCCACACATTGCAGCTATTCACATTAAAAACAACATTCAACAATGTATAAAATAGGAGAAAAGGCATGTATAAGTACACTGGATTAAACTTGCTTAACAAGGAGGAGGAAATTGAAAGAAGTTTATGTATTGTATACTGCAATTGATATTACTCAGCAATTTCCAGTGCAGGTGAGTTGTCTATGGAGTTTTGTTTATCACTTCTAGAGCCGAATAATTAATTTATTTGGTTGGTTTTTTTGTTTTTTTTTTTTTGTCTTTATTTCTGATGACCAAGCCTTCTGTCATTTTATTCCACCAAGCTATGGAGGTGAAAACTTTAAAATCACGGCACTTGTGGCTGGTTTTAGGTTTACATCTGCATTTCACCTCACTTTCACTGCAAACAATGACTTCCTGCTAGGCAGGGCTGTGCTCCGTGCTCTTGCTTTTCTTGCTCTCTCTTGTCTGATGGATTGAGTGACTTTGGTGTGTGCTTTTTTTTCTTTTTTACTCAGCTGTTTCTGTTATATTTGCAACAAATGTATCATTACAGTAGAAACTATATATGCCTCAAATTAACCAGAAAAAAATGTGATTATACTGATACATGTTTTACTTGTAGCTCCAGCTGCAGTAATATGAGACCTGCTTTATAGTTCATCCACTGGGAATTTTGTGTCTATTTTGAAACCTTTGACGTGCCTATTAGAAGGTAACTGAGAACTGTATACCAACACTCTCAAGTATGGTGATGACAGATCATTTTTTTAAAACCTTGTGGATATTTCTGTACTGAGACTTTCCTAGCATGTCGTAAGAACGACAGGATTATAAATCATGCTTAATCACCGTGGCTTACCTTAATAACCATTGAAAACCTGTTTCACTGCTGCCTGGATGGCAGCAGAAACAATTTTTCTGTGAAGAGTAGCTGGCTAGAGCCACCTCAAACCATCTTATGCTTACACTATTGTCAGACAAGGGTGATATACTGTGTGTTGTGCCAGATATCTCTGGTAATCTGCACGGCAAAAAACAGATTTGGGTTTTTTCACACAGGTTGTGGTTTCTCTTTCACTTTGAATTTGTCTGCCCTTTCTGTATTTAAAATGAGTGCTCTGGTCATGTTCACAAATGGGTAATTTGATATGCCCCTATATCATAGGAGAGGCCCTCTGGTACATGTGATATAGGTGTTGCCTGTGTTCCAGGCATGGTCTGCGTTCCTTTTCTTTAAGCCTCATCAGAGACAAAGTACGTGAGACACTTCACTGCTGCCATTCTGGGACACACTGAAGATGCATTGCCAACAGTTTGGAAACTGCTGTTTTGGCTGAAATCATAATGTCAAAGCTATAGCACAGATTATTGTCACTATTTGTTTTTATACTGCTTTTTTAGGAAGCCCGGAGGCAGCTTGTGTTTATAATCCAAAAAAGTCTCTGATCTATCTCCTTGCAGTAATTTCTCACCACCCCTACCTCCACCCCCACATTAGGCTGCAGTTTAGGCAGTCACTGGACTAATAAAATTTTGATAATTGTCAGGAAGCAAGAAAATATGGAAGAAGGGAGTTTATAAAATTGAAATGGAATGTATACTTAGTTGATACATTTATTAAAAAGCTGCCTAATAATATAGATGACAGAGTATTGACAACTACTGCTTCAAGGATATGTACATTAGTTTAGCCAGTGCTGAGGAATCCATTCAGTGTGGATATCTGGATGAGCAGCTGCAGTGGGAGCCCAGGTTGAGCTCTGGGTTGGGAGAGCCCGAGGCAAGATCCCAGGAACTGCCGACCCTTTGCACAACAAAAGGCCGGGGGACCTGTGGCCAGACCAGAGGACTGGACACTGACAGGGCAGGAGCTGACAACCCCCAGACTTTTTCATACTTGGACTGTGAGGGTATAAAAAGTCCAGGGATTGCTTTGTTCAGGGTCCTTCCTCAGAGGCATCAGCTCGAGCTGTTATTTTGTTATTTAGTTATTGCACCACGATTTAATTATTTAAGGAGCTGGACATCTGAGACTCTGCTATGGGAGACCTGGGGTTAATCAGGTGAGGAATCCTGGTGTGACTGTGTGAGTGTGGGAGTGCAGCTGCCAAGGGGCCTCAATCCCAGCTCAGGTGGGTGAGTGTGACTGCCTGGGTGGCTCCTGCAGGACTGGACAGGGAAGTTTCCTTAATATCAAAATATAATGGTGGCTGATAACTTTTTTCTATTTTTTTAAACATGCTAAAAGAATTGAGTAGAAGGTGAATAATACTCGATGCAATGTAGTTGTTGCATATTGCTATTAACAAAACAGTGGATGTAACTGGGTGTTGTCTGTTGCTCTTTGTATGTTTGGAGAGGTTATGCAGCCCCCGTCAGCAGGCATTGTACATTTTATAGCAAGAAAAGGAGAAAAACCCAAGCAAAATAGAAAAAATAAAAGCCCACACATTTTGTGGTCCAGAACTCAGAATTCAGAGACCATAGTCACAAGATTAGGGTCACATTAAGATTACTAAAATAGTCTGATGTTACCTAGTCATGCACATAGTGAGAAGTAATTCACTATTGTAATTTTTGAAGTTGTAAATTACAATTATTTTGCATGTATTACCACTGACTTCTCTGCTGAATAATGAATACTTCAGAATTAGTAGTGGAAAAAGCAAAATTGCTATGGAAAAATACTCAAATCTTTTTGAAATAAGTAAATGTATTTTCACAAGGTTTAAGCATGAATTGCAGGTCTGGGATTTCTTCTGAGACATGCATGTAGTATGTGACACATCCTAGATCTCCCTCGATGGTTAAAATGGCTTAGTCAAGAAAATAAATGAGAGTGCAATTTCACTTCGTAGCTAAGCTGATGTTACTGAGCCTTGACACATAAATGGTATGTCCTGCTTTCTGTGAGTAGAATCAGGGAATCAAGTGGCCATGAAGTTAATTTTGTCAACTGGATGACTGAATAGGAAACAAAAATAAAACAAAAGTTTTCCTGTGAATAGGTTCACTGCTTCTACTCCTCTTTCCAACTATACAATGTGCTAGATCCAATGCAATAAATCCTTGGATTGACAGAGGAAAACAACAATTCTTCTGTCAGGTATTCCCAGCTGCATAGATTTAGCTTTCACATGGAATAATACCTTTCCAATTCCTGAACAGATATATGCTAAAGAGAAGAAATTAAAAGTTTAATTTGGAATAGACTTTTCTTTTTTCTTTCATAGAGGACTATGTTGCAGTTTGTTTTACCCACACCAGTCACTATCTGATTGATAGGAATGTCATTATTCTGAACTGTTGTTAATGGATGCTGTTTCTCAAGAATATCCCAAAAGGAAAGGGGAAAGCAAGTGAGCCAGAGTTTCTGCTTCCATGATGCAAATGGGTGTGTGAATGTTGCTGGGTCTCATGACTCACTGCACAGCTTTGTGAGGTAAATTGGACTGCGTTGGCTTGCAGAGCAAGTATAAACTATTTCCCATAAATAGTGATACCTCACTTTGTCTCGGATGACTCCACAGTGCTAAATTTAGACAAGGAGCTAAGATTTACTTTCTAAAAAGCTGCATTTCTTTACAACTGCCATTTCACTCACATGCACCCCTACCTTAGATGGTCAGGGGCCCCATTCAGAGAAGGGAGGTGGGAGAGCCACTACTTGTGTGTGCCTCAATACGTTCAATTATTGCAGTACCCCTACCTGTACATAGTGTGTACACACAATTAGGTTTTCCACGGTGAATAAAAATATGTGTACATAAAGCAGCTGGGCAGTGATTTAATATCCTTTGTGCTAAATCAGAAACAGCATAACAAATTTAAAACAGAGTGTGCTTTTCACTTCAGGTCGCCTTAGGAATTGCACAGAGTGTGCCATGGAGATTGCCCGGTAACTGATATAGACCTCCTAGCTCTTCCTGCTTTGCACAAAGGGGATCCCTGAGTGCTATTCACAGCTTCAGCAGCACAGGCTGTCTCCTGCTGTGAGTAGGAGTGTTCCTGTTTCAGGCAGCAGAGGACAGTAACACATGAGTCGCTGGTATGAACCAGTTTGCAATCTTCTTCTAACCCGTACTGTATTTTTAAGTCTTACTTTTATTTTGGGCTGTGAGATAGCCACAGGCTTTTACAGTTTGTATTCCCTTCATCTGCCCTCCCTATCCTCTGGCATGGACGGACGGACGGGATGTCCTGTCAGTCCTGGCTCCCTGGCTTTGTGAGATTTGGCCTCAGTGCAAAGAGCTGACTCAACACCTACTCCGGGTTTAAAGGGGCCGAAGTCTACTTTATACAACGTGTGGTACAAGCTTTTAACCTCTGAAATGCCATTCCTCTGAGGATTGCCTTGCAAAACCACAGCTGTTGCTTCTCCCAGGCAGAAGCACTCGACGGTGTGTGTGGTGTGACCTCCCCCATAATACTGCTTAGCTGATAGATCCTACCAGGGTATCACTGCCCGTGGGAAAGTCATGTGCACTGGTTTTTAGCATTCTTCTGGACGTTGTTTAGAAACTGCTGGGGAAACCAAACATGTTTTTCAGCATTTCATTTTGATAAGAAATTAGTACAGAATGAATGTTTTATAACATCCAGGGTCAGGAATGTACTCAGTTCCCAAGAGCTCTAACATAACCTACCATATGCAATGGCAAGATGAGTCTGTGATATAAAATTTCTCCTCCCATCTTTCATTTTTAGCCTCACTCTTTATTGGTTGGAGTTTAGGACTGACTATTCCATTAGAGTTTAGGACTGACTATTCCATTTCCTTCCACACCTCTCTTAGTTTTATTATGCCAGCTTTTTGGTTTTCAGTAAAATGTACTTAATCATCTAATGTGAAAGATGTAATTTATACAGCAAGATGCATGATTATTGGTTGAAATATTTGTGAATTTCCATTCAGATTGACTCCTGTAACTAAAGAGACTGACCTTTAGCTGATAAAAGTACACTGAAGTCAAGGAGAGACTTCCTTACAAAGCTATTATACCAAGAATTATGGTATAAGAAATTAATTTTTGATTACACAGATCTTCTAAGTAATGTAAACCTGTGGAAATTAAGGCTTGAAGAGGATTTGGGGTATGTATAGATCAGTAAGTATTGATTATTGATACTTGAACCATTCCTGCTAGGTACTTAGGTTCTTTTAAGGAATTGGGTAATGATAGAGGTTCCACCAGCTGCCCACAGAATCTGTTCCAGTGTTTTTACCTCTAGATATCATCTTGAAGCATCATTCCCAAGATGGACAAAGTATCCCAGCAGAGGCTTTAATGAGTACTAAGTAAAGTGAAATGTTTATTTTACATCTCTTACAGCACTTCTGTTCATGCACCTCAGTGTGTTTGTTTTTTTCACAACAGCATGGCAGTGTTGACTCATGTTCAGTTAGTGATCCACTCTAACCCCAGGTCCTTTTATACAGGACTGCTGGGTAAGTGCTGCTTCTCCTGTGTTTTTGCAGTGAACTGTTCCTTACAAAGGACAAATATTAACCTTAATTTATTTCCTGATTATTTTAGCCCTTTTGTCTTTACTTTCCCACATTACTCTAAGTAATGTTCTTGACTTCTGTTCTTGACTTCTGAAGTGGTCAGAGGTGTTCCCTGTCCTTTTTTCCCCCAAGTGTGCAATTTAGAATTATACTTTTATGTATTTATAACTGTATGTTTGTATGGTGGATTAATGTCTGTGTCCACAGAGAACTGATTTGATCCCAGTCAGTTTTATAGTCATAATAGCAATCACTTTGGGCATGTCATCTTCAGTTGGTCTCCTGCACATGCATCATTTTGTCCAAAGTTTGCTGAGCTTACTTATGCAAGTTGCCCATAAAAAGCATCAAATCTTCCCTTAAGTTAAATGATACCCATATTTTCCCATCCATGAGCCTGTTAAACCTTTCACGGTAAATAAGATCAGTTTGATGCAGTCAGCTCCTAACAAGTCTGGGTTGTTACTTATCAACCTAGTATCTTTAAAAAATAGTTCATTTGTTCCAATATATTTTTCCAGGAATTGAAATTATACTAACTGTTCCATAACTGTTCAGCTCATTTGTGTGGTTTTTCTCTCTTTTTCTCATTTATTTGTTACTTTCCTGATTTTTTTCTCTATTTATTTAGTGTTCTGGAACCTTCACGTCCCATAGCTTTCCACAATAATCAGTAGTGGTTCTGAGATAGCTGGCCAAGCAAGTACTTCAGAGAGACTGTATTAAGAGAAGGCTTACTAAAAATACAGATATCATTTTAGGTAAATGGCCCTCCTGTTCCCTCTCCCTCCCACCAAATCAAGCTCTTGATCCTATATTGTGTTTGGGTTTTTTAAACTAACAAATATTGAGCATTTCTTCATATGTTGGCTTCCTGCTTTAACCAGACTGCTACCACTGCTCATTGACAATTACAAATAAGTGGTTTCTATTTCTACCTTAATTTAATTACCAACCACCCTGAACCTTCTTGGGTCTGTGCCCATACTTGTGATTCTTCCTTTACAGAATTGTCTGTCTTGCAGAATCCTGAAAACTAAACCAAACTGTCTTTCAGTGAACTCAGCACAGATTGAGCAGGTCAAGTGTAAGGACATTTCCAGATCTAGATTTATTCCCGTAGTTCTTCTCTGAAACCTTTCCAAAGTTTAATAGTCTCAAATCTAAATTCATTGAATAAATGTCAGACATACGGTATAGTCACTAAATCTGAGCAAGTCTTCTAAGTGACTTGCACCATATCTGGTTACTGTGGTTACCACAGAGTAAGAATGATGTACATGTGATTGCAGTGGAAGGTGAGCCTATGGCTGGAGTGATGCCAAGAGTCAAAACCAGAGCAGTGTGAAGATGGGAGAGTGAACAGTGAACAGCTGGATATATCTGTGCCATCCTTACTAGCCCAGGTCTCAGCTACAGCCTTCTTCCTCCTTCAACCCACCCATCCAGTGGCTCCAATCTGGAACATACTTTTGTGGTCTGCACCAAAGTCATGTTAATTAAGTTTCTCTCCCTTGCAGCTCTAAGCTGCACCTCAGGGGTTTTTAATTCATATAAACCCCTTCTAGGCAGGTTATATGAACAAGTAGAATGTCTCCTTCCTTGACAACTTACCTCTACTTGGGTCAGTAAGAGAGGCAGAAAGGGGAGAATGCACAGGGATCTGCAAGATGACAATGAGAATTCAGAGGGTTTTTTTATAAAGTGCACAATCCAGCTCCAACTGGATTTGGAGAGACTACTATAGCAAGAGGGGCAGCAAAATTAACCTGATGAGTAGACACTAAGTAAAGTTATTCAAGCATAGCTCAGTTTCTGTGTGGGCTCAGAGAAGAATTCTAAGATGCATCGGTGAGGATTTGAGGTCCCACTTAAAGGTTTTGTCACAGGCTTATCAGCACAAGTGTTGTTGCTTTTGGCAAAACGATTTTTAGCAGAAGCAACCAGAGCTTTAAAATGGACTTTTGGAGGTTCATGATAAATTCAGAACAAAAGTCACACCATCCTAACCCAGTGGATTTAGGTTCAGTAACTGACATTTTCTTTATGCAGAATGCACTCTTTATATATGGATGTAAAATGCTCCCATTTAGGGCATCCTTTGAACTGAATAGAAGGGTTACCATCCTAGAAGTGCTTATCATTTGTTTAGGGTGTCCAAAAGGTGGTGAGATATAGTAAAAATTACCCTGTTTGCTGTTGGAAAATACTAATGCAAAACCACAGAACACTTTAACACATGTTGTTCCTCCGTAATGGTGGTTACTTCATCAGCCCTTCACCTTTATTCTGCATTAGTGTCTAGTAATTCTGCGTTTTTGCCTGAAGCCAGGTCATCAGCTGGTGTAAATTAGCCTAGCATTAATGAGGTATATGAAGTTCTGTCAGATGTCTGCAAGTGAAGACTTTTTGTTTAAGCTACTGCCTGCATGTATCTGCCCATTTGCTGTTTAGTTCCAGAACACTCTTACCAAGCAGCCACCTGTGAGGTTGTTTTTTTCCTGCTTAGGACAGTTCTTCTCTAAATCAAATACTTTCATTTTCTAGCTCACAAATGCAGACCTCCACAGTACAGAACATGGGGTTTAAATACAACTGTTAGTTCTGGTCACAGCCCAGTATGATCTGGCCACTCTGTCTGATCCTAAACCTTCAGTATCACAGTTCAGCCAGTACTAAACCTTCAACATGAGTGAGCTTTCTCATGCTGTGGATAAATGTGGTTTGAAAAGACTGTCCAAAGGATTTTTTTTTTTAAAGCAGGCTATCCTCTAAGCCATTAGTCCATCACCTATTATAAATGCTCTAACTACAACAGCAGTGCTTCTCAGAGGATACTTCTTTTAGCAGGAACAATGACTTTTAAAGAGGCTCTTGTTAACCTATTCAGAAGACTCTGAAATTGTAACTGCTTGTTCATCCCAGTGATACTCTCAACAGTTTTGAAGTCCACTGTCTTATACCTCCTACTGTAAGACCTTCTTTTGTGAATCTATAAGCAAGGTCAGCTATGAGATCAGAGAAGGAGACCTTATTTAGTCCAAGTCTTAAGCTTCCATGGATGGAGGAGTTTAATTTGTACTGTCTACTACCACTGTAACTTAAAGTGTATTTACTGTTTTCTCTTTTACCAAGCATTTTTGTTTCTATAAAAATGCCAGCTACTTGTACAGAGCTAAGTAACTTTCAAAAGTAGTGTTTTTCAATTAGTTTAGATTACCTCACACTATTTGTAACAGATGTAGATGCTTTTTATTGCTATTAAGAACCAACGCATTAAAGAACACTTATAGATGGAAGCAAGGCCATATGCTCATGCTATAGTTTATGTTGAACTTCGGACAAATGTACGTACCATGATAATTGTAATATAGGGATTAGAAAGCCTTTCACAGTAAGTAGGAGGCTAATTGTGTGACAGAATAGTGCTGTGTGCCAGAATCCAGTTTTGCTGATCACCAATTACTACTGGTAACTTTGGACTGCTTTCCCACCACTTTCTGAAAGTGGCCTCAAGAAATGTTAGTGCCTCTTTCATATACAGTGAGCTTGATATACTCTGTTTATCAGATCTATGTTTCAAGTCTTGTGCTTATAAAGTCTGTTTGCTCACACTCCTGAACGACCTTGGTCATTGCAGTTAAAATGGTTGTATAAGCACTACTTACCTTCATCTTTGCACAGGAGTCTGACCAAAAAAAAATACCCATGTGTATATGGCAGAGAGTTAAAATTCTTTAGAGATGCTCAGTGAGCAGCACATCTTTTTCTCCTAGCACGATTTCACTGGCTGTGACTGTGTTCTAAGCTTATAGCCCATTCTGTATGTGCTGGAGCCACATGCTAAAATGGAAGTAATGCTGTAGTAGCTACTGTGAACTCAAAATCCAGTTAACATACACTTTTTAAAGCTAAAAAAATGGCTTAGGTACTGACAGCATTACTTTTATTTTAATATTATTTGATCTGAGATTCAAAACCAATTTAAAATGGTGGTTTTTGTATAGGTTCCTACAATACAAATGCTTTAGAGCATTCTGTGTGTTCTTACACTGGCAACATATGTGGACATTGGATATTTCAGTTTAGCATATGCTCACCAGTGATCAAAGGAGAATGAGAAATTTTTGCCCACAAAGTCCTCCTGTTTCTGAAGTCAGTCTGGATTGAATTAGCCCTATTTCAATGCCTAAATGTCCTTGACTTCTTGAAATCTCTTATCTCTGTTCCTTCCTAAACATTACATATTAAAGTGATTCATTTTACAAATTAATAAAATCTAAAATTTTTACAGGCTCATTGCACACAGGACTTAGTCCAGTGTCGGCCTATTTGTGTTAGCTGAGAGGATTCTTCAGAATGCATTTCCACTGTATTATCTAAGGCTACTCATGTATCAGAAGCTCCCCAGCTGTATAAATATTTGTGAGATTGATAATAGGAATGTTCTAATGGAGTGGGTAAGAAAAGATACACTAATTGTTGAGAGAATAAAAACATGTATTGGTCAAACTAAAGAGGAAATAATAAAATTATTTTGAAAACTCATTTAAAGAAGTGGAGGGGGAAAACAACTGCTGTGGACTTAAACTAGGACCATGTTTAAAAATTTGTACCGCAAATTCAGCTTTCATAGCTTTCAGCTCTGTAGCTACCACAAAAAATTACTTTCTTGAGAAATACCTGGTTCTAAGAACCTTTATTTATGAAATAGTCTTCTAAGAATAGTATCTTTAAAAAATTAGGATTTCCTTCCTCCTCTTCCTGTTCAGGCATAAATAATTGACTACATTTGGGAAGTGTTAAAACTACCTTTTAGGAAAATTGATTGACAGATCAGTCCATTAAAAATACCCCCCTACTGAAATACATATTTTAGAAGGTAACTTCAAACCATATTGAAGAATAAAGCTTTTTAACTCTGTTTACAGTCTTTGCTTTATAGAAGACCCTAAAGAAGTGCTTTGTAGTTTTCTTGCCAAATATTACGCTTTGGTCTTCAACCCAAGTCACTTCACAATAATGCATTTCCATTTCCAGAAAGCGGAGCACCTTCCTTTCCCTGCCCTTTTATTACTGTGTCTTCATATGCAGTGTCTTCACTGTCCCTGAAGGTTAGTTTTGAGAAAAGCTGAACCATCTCTACCTTCCCTCCACCCCCACCACTAATCTCTGCTGAAAAACATAGGAAGGGGTGAGAGAAATTTTGATTTGTTTTTTCCTTTCTTAATAAAAAAGGGGGTTGTTTAGTATCTGAACCTTTTTTCAGGTTTTTACTCTGAAACTGTTAATTTTTGTAAAAGGTGTATTCTAAACTCAGCATCTTCTCTAATGACATTTTGATTTTTTTTTACAAAATGCGTATTTTTAATCTTTCATGTGAGAAAAATACCATATCTCATAGAAACACTTCCATATCAAACCGTTAAATACTCAGTTTCACTCTAATGAATTTAATGCTGGGTTTATCTCAGCTAGAGAAACTTGAAGTCAAATGAAAGGGTACATTTGTCAATGCATGAGGTAGCTTTTTATTATTAGTTTGCTGATGTTCTTGTTTGTTTTTGAACAAGAGGCAGTTTCCATGCTTTATAACTGCAACCTGAAGAGCATACCAAGAATTGAATAGATTATAGTTGTCTATAGATAACTATTTCTGACAGGCATATAATGTAGCTGCATAAGAACATGGGCTACATAGCTTTGCAGATAATTTAAAAATAACAGAGATAGTTCAGCTTCTCAGATTAATTTCTCTTGAATGGGTAGAGGAGATGTTGAATATTTAATGGATTTTCTTACATCAGTTACAAGCGACTAAACCAGAGAAAATCCACTGGAATCACAGGGGCATTTATTTCTGATCTTGTTAGCTGTTCTGCGACTCCTCATTGTCATGATTCTAAAAATAATTTTCCAGAGCTGCGGGTTTTCCCATGTGAAAATACAGTATGGGGGCACTTCTCGTAGTGAAAGAGTTTCTTGCACAGAGACCCCATGTCCTGAATGCTTCTGTGACTGATGTATTTGCACTTCAGACGCATCTTTGCTGGAGGTGCGTCCGCCTTGATTTGTATTTTTGTGCCGAAGTTTTCTAAGACGAGTCAACTTTTGTCCTCTAATGGTACAACAAAGACAGAAAAAAGATTGTTCTTTTAATTTAAAGCCAAACGATGGCTTATTATTCTGGTGTAATGAGCTTCCAGAAATTCCTGTTCTCCCCTCCTTCTCCACCTTTGATTCTGGGAGACTCGCTACCTACTGGGGTAGGGGGTGTCTCGTATTCCGTGATGTTTAGCCGACGTTTGTTAGTTGCCGGTCAGGGTAACTCACTGAACGTTTCTAATCTCGCTGATTGCGTTCTTTTGTGTCCCTAATGCGAAATACAATTAGTTCGCCGGGGGCTGTTCCCCGGGGACCTCAGTCAGCTGCCGCATCCCTCCGTCCCGGCCATGATCCCAGGCCTGACGCTCCCCGGTGCCCAGGCCCGAGCCGCTGGGCCCTGCAGGGGGGCCGGAGCTGCTCGGTGCTGCCCGCTTCCTCCCGGACAAGGCGGCCGCTCCCGCCCGCCCGCTCTCCATCCCAGCTCAGGAGGGGGGCCACTCCCTTCCCGGAGCAGCCCTCGGCGCAGCCCCTCAGCACAGCGCGGGCAGCGGCCGGAGCGGGCCGGGTGCGGCCCGGGCCGGGGGCTCCCGCACAGCCCTGACGGGGGCGGGGGCGCTCGGTGCCCGGGCGGGGCC
>VZUA01081070.1:0-11694 GCA_013401035.1 Horornis vulcanius | reverse complement strand
GTAACTCGAGCCCGGGGAGGGGGCGACGCGGGGGCGCTCCGAGGGGCCCCCGGCCCGCCCGCCTCGCTCCTCCCCTCCTCCGGCGGGGCGGGGCCGCCGTCCCGGCCAGGCCGCCCGCATGTGGCGCCGCCATCGCTGCCCCTAGGCCCGGCCCGAGGCCTAACCAGCTTTTTTCTGGGGAACTTGCAGGTGTCGATTCTCTTTTGCCGAAAGAAAGAACTCAAGTAACATCTAAAATGGGAAAGGAGAAGACCCACATCAACATCGTCGTCATCGGCCACGTCGATTCTGGCAAGTCCACCACCACTGGCCACCTCATCTACAAATGTGGAGGCATCGACAAGAGGACCATCGAGAAGTTCGAGAAGGAAGCGGCTGAGGTACGTGGTCCTGTAGCAGCCAGCAAAATTCCGGGCTTCAAGAATGAAGATGTTTAATAAAAGTGAACCTGCAAAGCGTTCAGTGGCCACGGGGAGGCGGTTTGGTTGCCTCTAGCCCAGGAGCTGAACAAGTGGCTCAGTGTTGCTTGGCCACAGGGGGCGGCAGCTGCGTTGCAGTTGTCCCCGAGGTAGAGCAAGTGTTAAGTGTTCAATCTGCCATTGGTGTTAGTTGCAGAAACTCAGATGTGATATGTAGAGCAAGTCTGCATCTGAATAGTAAAATCTGGAGTCAAGTTAAATGACCAGGTTTTAACTGCATAAAATAAGTTGATCTGTTGAGGTCTAATTTAAAAGTACTTTTTTTCTGTGCAATAACAGCATAGGTCACAAGAGCATTATAGAAAGAAATTCAATAAATGTTGAGCAGAGTGGAAGTTAAAGTGTTGATTAATGCAAGGATTGTAGTAGTAAGAGGACTTAAAATTGTAGAGGATGCCTGATAGTAGGACCCGGGCTCAAGAGCTCTATCATAAAAATGCATTAGTGAAATTAACAAGCTGTCAAGGAGCCTGAGCTGTCAACAGGTGCAATAAGATTCAACAGTTGGCATCTCTCACCAGTAGTGCCAAGTGTATCTTGCTGCTTGTTTTATGAGCAGCAACATTTTTCAATGTTACGACAGTTACTATTATTAAATTCTGCTCTTCAGCCAGTGTGTGATCTTTCTAAACTAGTTGCGGGTACGGAACTCTTGCTTTTTAATGGGAATAAAAAACTGATTTTCTTGTAACCGTAGATGGGCAAAGGTTCCTTCAAATATGCCTGGGTCTTGGACAAGCTGAAGGCTGAACGTGAGCGTGGTATTACTATTGATATTTCCCTGTGGAAATTCGAAACAAGCAAATACTATGTCACCATCATTGATGCTCCTGGACACAGAGACTTCATTAAAAACATGATTACTGGAACTTCTCAGGTATGTAAGAAAAGTAGAATTTGGGGAGTTCAGGAAGGTGCTTTCTTGGTTGGTTAGGGGGCTTCCTGTAGTACTTTGACTTACACAAGCATTATAGTGAGGGTGGTTTTTTTTTCTCTTCAAAGGCTGATTGTGCTGTCCTGATCGTTGCTGCTGGTGTTGGTGAGTTTGAGGCTGGTATTTCCAAGAATGGGCAGACCCGTGAGCATGCCCTTCTGGCCTACACCCTGGGTGTGAAACAGCTGATTGTTGGTGTCAACAAGATGGATTCCACTGAGCCACCCTACAGCCAGAAGAGATACGAAGAGATTGTCAAAGAAGTCAGCACTTACATCAAGAAGATTGGCTACAACCCAGACACTGTGGCTTTTGTGCCAATTTCTGGTTGGAATGGTGACAACATGCTGGAGCCTAGCTCTAACGTAGGTTTGGCATTTATTTCTATTAAGGCATGAAACTTAGGATTGTTAAGACAGACCATTATGCAATGATAAAATGCACAGGTTTTGTAATAGTTCTGTTTGGGAAGTGCTATGGTCCAAGATAAATCCTAACACTTAAAAAATTCTTACTCTGCAACAGTAAATTGAGATAATGCTAAGGGATGTCACTTAGGCTTTTCCAGCCTTGTGCCATTCGATTGGCAGTCAGATTAACCTGGGCTTGTTTCCATTACAGATGCCCTGGTTCAAGGGATGGAAGATCACCCGTAAGGATGGCAGTGCCAGCGGAACCACCCTCCTCGAAGCCCTGGACTGCATCCTGCCACCAACCCGTCCAACTGACAAACCTCTGCGTCTGCCTCTTCAGGATGTGTACAAAATTGGCGGTATGTGTTATCTGGAACCAGATGGGCCAGAAATGCAGGCTTTTGCCCAAGAGCTGCTTTTCCAAGTCTAAAATTAAAATTTTTGTCTCAAGTGGGGTTTTTTTTCCCCCATAAGGGCATGCATTCACTAAGCTGAATAGTAAATAATACTGCTGTTGTTGCTTGCTTGCAGGCATTGGTACTGTACCAGTTGGCCGAGTGGAAACCGGTGTTCTGAAGCCAGGCATGGTGGTTACATTTGCCCCTGTCAATGTAACAACTGAAGTTAAATCTGTTGAGATGCACCATGAAGCCCTGAGTGAAGCTCTGCCTGGTGACAACGTTGGCTTCAATGTTAAGAACGTGTCTGTGAAAGATGTTCGCCGTGGCAATGTCGCTGGTGACAGCAAGAACGACCCTCCCATGGAAGCTGCTGGCTTCACTGCACAGGTATGTTTTGTAGCAGGTCAGGGATGTTGGGAATGTAGTTCTGGTATTCCTAAATAGGAGTTCTGTTAGGCTAAGCTATAAAGTAACATAGAGTTGTATTCTGAGTTACGTGTGATCAAAGCAAATCTCACGAACTCCTTGGCTTTGTCAGTACACATCAGTGTTCAAAATTCTCCCTTTCTAACTTGGCTTTCTTTGTTTTTTAGGTCATTATCCTGAACCACCCTGGCCAAATCAGTGCTGGCTATGCCCCTGTGCTGGATTGCCATACTGCTCACATTGCATGCAAATTTGCTGAGCTCAAGGAGAAGATCGATCGTCGTTCTGGCAAGAAGCTGGAGGATGGCCCCAAATTCCTGAAATCTGGAGATGCTGCCATTGTTGATATGATCCCTGGCAAACCCATGTGTGTTGAGAGCTTCTCTGACTATCCTCCTCTCGGTAAGGCACATTAATATTGGTCTTTAAAAAAGACACTCCTCAATTTCTGGTATGGGGATGCAGTGTGTTCTTTGAAATGCTGATGAAAGCTGTGACTTTGAAATTGAGAAGAGGAACCAAGACTTCATTAGTACAGGGAGAGATACTCTGAAGAAAGGTGATTCCTCTGTCCCAGTGTGGTTCCAGAGCAGTGCTGGCCCATTTACACCACCTGTGTGTTGCCACTGCAAATCAGGCTGTGAGTTAGGCAGCACAGACAAAGTCATGAAATGTGTTTTTGCTTTCAGGTCGTTTTGCTGTGCGTGACATGAGGCAGACGGTCGCTGTTGGTGTCATCAAGGCAGTTGACAAGAAGGCTGGAGGAGCTGGCAAGGTCACAAAGTCTGCCCAGAAGGCCCAGAAGGCTAAATGAAAATTCTGTACACCAGCTGCCACCTCAGTCTTAATCAGTGGTGGAAGAACGGTCTCAGAACTGTTTGTCTCAATTGGCCATTTAAGTTTAATAGCGAAAGACTGGTTAATGATTACAATGCATCGTAAAAGCTTCAGAAGGAAAGGAATGTTTGTGGACCATTTGTTTCGTGGCAGTTTAAGTTATTAGTCTTTAAAATCGATAAATTTTTAAAATGGAAACTTGACCAAAAATCTGTCACAGAATTTGAGACCATTAAAACAGAAGTTCAATGCTATGTCTCTGTGTTCTTTGGGCTAATGTTGAGTTTCATGGCAAAACCTGTATCTAGTCGTGGTGGGATAAGAAAGGATCATTGTTACTTGAGTATGTTCAGAAGTTACAGAGCAAATACTCAAAATTATTTGTTTCTGAAGAGTAGAACAAAATTGAGCTGCAGGTTTACTTTTTAACTGATCTAAGCCTTAAATAACTTTTCTGGTGCTTTTTTTAAAAACTATTTTTAGATTGGATTGCTCAAATACCAGGTAACAGTTAACAGTACTTTGGTGCATTCTGTGATGCATCAAATAAACCAAGAAAAGTCTACATTGAGAAGAAAAGAGAATGAACACATTTCACCTTAAAATATTTTACAAAGAGACTATTGTTGGGTTTCCAACATTTTGTATACTGATTTTTCTAGTCAAAAGCAGAGCCAGATTTTTTTTTTTCCTGGAGAACTGATTAACTGTTGTGTAGCTCTTTAAAGATTAAACTCTAAATAAATTTTTCATATATATAGTTAAAGACGCTGAATAGCCAAATCTGAAACTTCTGTCTACAATTAACATTTTTATGCACTCTGCGTAAACCACCGTTGTACCCTGAACCAAATGGCACAGTGGCACAAGGTGCTATCTTTCTAACAACAGTTGAAAAATTTGGGTCAAACAGTCAATTAAAGGGGAGTTGGGTACCTAGTCCAAACTAATGTTAATCACTAGACAAATATGCCCAAGTAGAATGTTCTGGGCTATAGGAATACCAGCTGTAATGTAGAATTTTGGCATAGAAGCCTTGCTTCAAATTGGTAAATGGAGCAAGCAGTTAATGGATAACCAGAGCTGACTTGCATCATGGTGCAGCTGTTTTACTAACCTTTCACATGATTTCCCCACAGCATCCCCACGAAAGGTCAAAAAGAATTTGGTATCTGTGAGGGACTTATTCCATGACACCAGTATGTTTGTTCTGCCTGTAACAGCTGTATTCTCTCGTTTGTTTTCCTTTCCTTCTCCAGCTGTGTGCTTGTTCTGCAGGAACTTGTATCTGTACTGCTTGGATAGGTCTGAACTGCTGTTACTCATTTTCATGCTTTGTTTGGGTCTTTTCTCCTTTTCTGCTCATCTTCTGTGTCTTAACTGCAGTGAAACCTTGGAGAATTACACACCGTTTTTGAAGGTACAGTGGAAGCAAGGGCTAGAGAGCTTCTTAGCAGGCTATGTTACTCAGTAAAGAAATCTCAGCTCCTTAAATTCTGCTTCGGGAGGTTGGCTAGTATCCCCAAGGCAACAGGAAGTACGTAACTTCAAAATGGAGGCAGACCTACTCTTGCCATAATAAAGCTTGAAGTAGCTTGCCAAATCTTAGCATGCTTTTCAGTTAAACCGCTAAATATTTTCCAAGAAGCTTCAGTCAAACTGGTTCAGCAAAGTTGTGATTTGGATGAAAAGCAAAGCAGCTTTGGCGCAGGCTGCCTTCAGCCTGGCTCTGCGTTGGTTAGATTTCCTTCACATTCCTTTGTTAGGCACAGGATGTTTGGCTTGGCCGGCCGTGGCCTGGATATGCTACACCCAGTCTGGAGTGCTGTGCACGTTGCACAGGGTGGTCTGCAGCTGGGTGTACTTGCACCACGGTAGTTTGGAAATGGGCTCGTAGTAAGTAACTCATTCCAATCCTTAGGGAAAACAAGGTGATGCAGCAGGGAGCGCCGGGACCCAGCAGTGCCATGTGGTGCTGCTATTGCAAGGGGCCCTTAGGTCAGCAGTGCATAGATCAGATCAACTGCCAGAGCTACTGAGAGCTTGGGTCACGTTAAAATGGCCTGGCTGAAGAGCAGGGCGAGAATCAGCTGCACAGTTTGTCCTGCTTCTAGCAGGAAAAAACCCCTAAAGAACAGTACTGCATCTAACAACTTCCTGTGTGCAGGAAAACACTTGGGAATGCTCTGCCTGCAATGTCAGCAATTGCCTTCATGTATTTAAAACCTAAATTTTACACATTTGGTTTTCTTTCTTTTTTACTTTAACTTTTATAGACCAGATTTGCTTTCTATGCACTAATGTAATGCCATCTCAGTTCTTTTATTAATCTGACTACCTGGGAAAATGTTAGACTTTTGTAAACAAAATTTGGGAATAAAACTACTTCGATCAAACTTTTAATAAATGTTCTTAGTTGAGAACTCTATTTGTCTTCTGACTGCTTATTTCTTTAAGCAACTTTTACAGCTGTCCTTAATGCTTTCCTCACTGTCCTACAATGCTGGTGGTGTTCATACGGAAGTGAGACCATGTGCTGCTGTGGTGATGGAGCCAGCTCTGAAGGCAGAAAACTGTCTGGAGTCTGGCATTTGTGAATGTTTCCTCTCTGGTTGATGAATGCTTTGGTAGCCCAGAGGACTTTAAATACAGAAATATTCCAGAAATGTATGTGGTGAGGTATTGGGGGACAGAGAGGGCAAAAGCTCTCTGGAGCGGTGCTGTCATAGCTGATATCACTAAGTAACTTCTTGCTCAGTGTTGCTTCTCAAGGTGGATAGTTCAGGTTGGAATAAAATGGACTCTGCTCAGACTACTGCCCAGAGGCAGTAGTCTCAGATCAGTTTGTACAAGGCTAATTACTGGAATAACTAACTTTACTCAAATTGCAAATGAAAGACTAATTCACATTCTGAATTTAGCTGTCTCAGTATATTTTGAAAGGTATTGACAAATTTTGAAAAATTATTTTCTGTAAATGCTTATTTTAGATTTGGTCAAGATAAACCATGTAGAGACAAACTTAGTACTGTACAGGGGTATTCTTTACCTCAGTGGTGCTACATGATTATCTGTTTAAGAACTATATAAGTTCAGTCTGATGAATACAACCCACCTGGTTTTAATTTCTATTAGTTCCATGTTTACGTAGTGCCCAGAGAGAAGCTGTGGGATGGAGGGTGCAGTGGGAGGGCTGATAAGCTGCCTCCCCAGCAGCACCCTGAGGTCCTGCTCAAAGCATCTGCTTCACCCAAAGCTTCTTTTCTACAAGAGCTCTCTCGCACATTGCACTGCAAGTTGTAAATTCCTGACGGTATTAACACCTTTGAATTTATGAGTTTCAATAACTTGAATTTTTCATGTCATCTGACTGCAACAAATACTACTTCCTGTCTAGCAATTTTGTTTTCTGAAATTGCAAACCTTAATTAATAGCCAAACCATAAGCTAAACAGAGGAATAAAGTGTGACCATGGAAGATAATACTGGGCAAAATTGCCCTTCTCTTGCAATGCTGCTCCTGCTTACCAAGGAGAGGCCTGAAACCACTTCAGGAGAAAGAAGAGGGCCCCTAGGGTGCAAAAGAGCTGAAGAAAAACCTAGATATCAAAACTATATTGGCTTCCAAGGTATAGAAGCTGTGTTTTTTTAACCTTTTCTGGGTCCTCTTTAGTCCCTTCTGATTATTTCTGCATTGTAAATCAATTACATTGTTTCCTGCTTTTTAAAAAATCAGGTTATTTTCCCTGACTACCTATCAGTAATTCTTTAATCCTTTTATGTTTCAAATATTTACTCAACATAATTCAAACCTGCCGGCTTCTCTGTACTGGTACAGTGACAGCTGTATTATCCTTGGAAGATGCTGAGTGATGTACTGAGGAAAGGTGGAGATAAATCAGAGTGGGACACCCTGGTGAAGGGTCCCTGGCCTGTGGGTGGGGGGACAGTGGGGCAGCAGCAGGGTGCATGCAGGCTGTCAGCAAAGGAGCTGCACCCATGCTTAACAGCTCTGAATTTGTGCAGCTTTTACTTATTTCTTCCTCAAAAAAATGCAAAACAAGTTGGAAGGTACCTAAGCTGTCATTAGTGAATCATCCCCATGGGCCAAGTGCGTGATTGTAAGGATGCAGTAGCAACAGGTTTGCCCTCAGTGTGCTGAGGTACTTGCTAAGGCTTTCTCCTGGCTCTTCTCAGCAAAGCAATCCAGAACCCTGGACATCCTCCTGCAAGGGCATCTGCCACCTCAGGCCTAGTCCATAGGTTAATATGCTAATTTTTTTTGCGTTACACCATCACTGGAAATAAGCAGAGCCAGCTCACCCCTAACTCAGGGCCCTGCGTGCCCTGCCAGCAGCAGTCACAGTCACATTTTCCCTTTCAGCCCAGTAAAATCTGGATTATTTAATACAAAGGGAAGAGCCACAGCATTTCCTCACCCCAGGTGCCTATTCTGCACAGCTCAGCACAGCTGGTGAAGCTGCTGACTCCAAACCTCCACAGAGCTGGAAAGGCAAGAAAAAGGTCCCCTACTGGAGGGGCCTGATTGCAGGTAGGGCTGAAATTTAAAAGGTAGTTTCAGGTTCCTCTTATGTGCAGCCACCTGGGCACATCTTAAGCAAAATACCCATTATATTGTTTGACATATGTATATATATATACACACACACATTATATATAACATATATATACATCTACATAAATTAATAAGGTATCTAGTTGGTTTTTATATATATATATATAATTGTGGTTGCCAGACTCCTTAAAATCTGTGGTTCCTATTTTGAAGCTGGATTCTAAGCTAATTCCTTAGTAAACAAAGTGAAATGCCCCCAAATGATTAATATTTTGTTATTGATAATTAGTTACTATTTATACATATTACTTCTTTTCTGTTATTTGTTAAATATAGTTCTTATTAAATATTTCATTAATATTCCATTAATATTTAGTTTATAAGCGAATACTTCGGTTATAAGCTAGGCTGTGGTTCTGCTAATAGGACTCCAAAATGAGTATTTTGGAGAAAGAGATGTAGGATTGTTGGTGTTGAGTTGTCTCTATGTAAAACAAGTCCTTTAATAGCCTTTTCCAGAGGGGAAAAAAGAAAGGAATTGATGAATTTAAATATAAGTTGGTTTGACTAGTAACAATAACTAATATCACCTAGCCTGCTGCTAAAGCACTTTTATGGATTACAGTACCCTAACTCTTTGGAGAAGGAGGGGTCGTATGTATGTGGCCCGGGAGTGGGAGAAGGAAAACCACCCTGACTGGGGGCCGTGCTCTACTGCAGTCACTTCCTTGTGAGGGAAATTCCTGCGGCTCATTCCTGGGCAGCATTCCCCAGACTGCTACACACGTGGCACTGCCGGGAGCTGAGATCACTGCCTGTGACGTGACCACTCTGCTCCTGAACAGCCGCTTCCAGCTCTTGCCTGACACCCACCGCCGTCCAGCAGCCAGCTCCGGGGCAATGTCACCAAGCCAGCCCTGTCACCTGCTACCTGGCCAAAGTGTCCTGAGATGCAGTGGGACAAGGACAGAACCTCGCTGAAGCGCCAGCTCAGCACTACCAGGCACAGCAGCCGTTCCACTTGCGACTCCAAAAATCCTGTACACGTGTGACACAGGCCACCACCTGGTCATGCACGGAAATTCTCAAGTTAAACCACAGTAGATTGCAAGGGAAGAAACTGGTCATGAGGCAGTTGTCACCACCCCTCTCTTCTTGCTGCCCTCTAAGGCAGAGCGAGCTCATTTCCCACCTGGATCTGTGTCTGCTCTTCAGTTGACCACATCCAGCACGAAGTCCCCAGGAACAAGAACTGGTGTTTATCACCCAGCAGTGCCTGAAAATGTCCCTCCTGGGGCTTGTGCTGGGAGCTGCAGCTGATGCTGGACAGGAACACCTTCCCCCTTCACTCATTCCACCTCGGTCTCTCTTTATGTAATAGAAATTGCCAAGCAAGTCTCCAGTCTCCCATCTGAATGCCCGGATACCGTTAATTTTAATCAACAAAGGGGAAAGACACCTTTTATCTCTCAGTAGTGCCATGAAGTCAAGGCAAAAGAGAGAAACAACACCCTGGAAGCACTCTGAGCAGCAATGACCATGGTTTGATGGGAAGAACTGAGAGTACCTCCCTGGTAGAAACAGCATCTCCAAGGGGATAGCAGATTCCTGTCTACTGGAATCCACTACATGACATCCTGAGATACCTGTCACCACATGAGGAACACAACCTGGGACGTATGGTCATCAAAGCTGGTCACCCCTGGGCATCTAAAACCACTGCACAACTGACTGTTACTTAACAAAGTGCAAGGGAAATGCACACCTCGGAGGCACATTGGGCTTGCCAAGGGCCAGCCAAGGAGGGGGCTAAGACCATCAGCCGCTGCTGCACCATTGCAAACAGCCCAGCAGCACTGAGACCATCAAAGCTTGCAGCTTTTAGTGTCTCCTAGCATAAAATGCCTTTCCATTTTTCTCATTTTTATCTCCCAGGCAGATAAACAGCTCAGTTCAACTACCATATGAAATGAAAACTACAGTAGGGAAGGAAAAGAAGTTGTCATAAAAATTTGGGATAAGACAGAGTGGTAGATCTCGGAGGAAAAAGTGCTGATCACCAGGCCTGTGCTCTGCAGGAGGGAAAGAGAGACATACACATTGAAGCAGGAACACAAGGACTGTTGGTACATGAAGCAAGGTAGGTCAACCTCACCACTCATCCTCCCTCCCTGCTTGCCTGGGGACAGGAAGGATTACGGGACAACAAAGTGCCATTCATTACTGCACAGACAAGGGAAAACAAGCAGAGCCATATTAAGAGCAGACTCCTCTAGTTCTGCCCTTCCCATCCTGTTAGTCTTAGTGAGGCCAAAGGACCTGGAAGGGTCTAAGCTCACTTCACTTTGTCTTCATGTAAACACCAAACCTTGGGCCTTGTAGCAAATCCCCAGTGGCTAGAAACCAGATAGCACAAAGTGTCCCTCCTATCTGCCCATGCTATTAAACAGATTATTTAGCCTTTCTGTGCTTGGTTTTCTTACCAAAATGAATAGAACTATTTGCAGCAATGTCTTTTCATGTTAAAAGTCTTCTCAAACAAGAACTGTTCAACAAGCACAAAATATTGTGGTGAGCTCTGTACACATGAAACCAATACCTGAGGGACAGCCAGTCCTGAAACTTGTGCACATGCCAGGTTTTCCATTTCAGCAAATATGGACATCATTAACCTACATATGTGAACAGAGGAGACCCTGTCTTAAAAAGGGAACTCACCAGTGGCCAAAGACCCACTTCACACTGAAACAGAAAGAGCAATTGTTACAAAAGATCTGCTGGGGAGAAATGTGCTTATGACTTCAATTTACCCTGAACTTAACACCATCCCCCCTCCTTAGACCACAGCTGTGCATTATGAAATTGTTAAAGGTAGGAAAACTCCCCTCCATCTGCTCTTCCTTTGACACTGGTGTAGCTCAGCTCAGTGGAATCACCCTTTCATTTATGCTGCATATGTGAGACCAGAAGCACAGAAAATTTAACACACAAAGCTGAGAAAGTGTTTCCTTTCATAGCAAGGTACTTTCCTTTAAAGACACATTATTGAAAGCTAAATAGTCCTGTCAAATAACCCCTGACAAGAACTAGGAAATGCAGTTTTGAGATTGCATAACAAGATTAGAAGTGAAAATTTAGGGTTCCCTTGGAGTCACATAGCTGGAATTCCAAGTTCCATACCTGGAGCCCACAGAAAGCATAGCTGCCTTTCTTATGTTGAACTTAATGCTTGCAAGGTTGAAGCAAATCTTTGAACCGAGGATGGAAGGAAAACAGGCCACAGATATAAAGGAGCAGAGAGATGTTCACTTTTCTGAGCCCTTCTGACATAAACTGACCTACAGATCACATATCTTAAGCTCTTCTGTGCAAGCCAGTGGATGGTGACAGGAAAGTGCTTTCAGGCAGGTTGGATAATGTTTCAAATAAACTGCAAACTCTGCTCATCCTCCTACTACATTACAAGGTCTCTGTCAACAAAAGGGATTTGCTCTGATTCATTTTTCTGGACAGGAGAGCAAACTCCTCACCTAGAGCAAACATGCCAGAGAAATTTCTTGAATCATAATTTCAAAGTGACAGATAAAGATATTTAGGTCATAGTTGGACTCAATGACCTTAAGGGTCT
>VZUA01081027.1:0-13895 GCA_013401035.1 Horornis vulcanius | reverse complement strand
GTGTGTGAAGGCCAATTCTCTGTTAGTGTAAATCCCTGAATCTGAAAATATTGCTGTGGATGGGGGGGTCCTTCACTCTCATCTCACTTCCTATCTGCTCCTCAGTTGCTGTGTGACTTTCTGAACCAAGTCACACAAATTTTTCTANGGCTTTCAAAACATCTGTTCCAATCCGTGTCATGATCCTCATGCTGGCCACTACATAGGGTGAATCCGTCAGCTCGATCCCAATCTTGGACAAAGGTGACCCAATAGGCCCCATGCTGAAGGGGATGACATACATTGTACGTCCTGGAAAACAGGGAGTAGCAAGATGTGCTCAAGAGCAAAGCAAGGAATATTTGAAGTAAACTTTATTAACATGAAGGTTGTTTCTCAGTCCTTTAAAAGCTGTTTGTCTTATGAGAGCTTTGGATGATGTTTAAAGAGCTGTAGCTTCCTGTTTGTTTAATTCTGTATCAAGAAGTTTTATCTTAAATGCTGAATGCAGCAGTTCAGANTCTTTAGGAAAACAAGAGTGCAGGAGAGAGACTGGGGACTGTCCTTGCCCAGGTATTTGGGTCTATGGTAAAGATCTGCATGAAAACAGGGAAGTGACTGTCGGGGGTATAAAGCTAAATCTTCAGCTCAAATTGTTCTTTAAGGAACTTGCAACAGTAATAAGTGTCTCAGCAATGCTGGAAGTTCAGTGTCAATCATCCTTTTCTTGCCTACCTTGCATGCAGCCTGGGAACCTGGTGTTGAAGGCTTTCTCAAAATCTTCCTCAGACATCCAGCGCCCCAGCTGGCTTGTTCCAGTTTTAGGCACCGGAGTGGTATCTCTCTGCTCTTGAGTGATGATGACAGTTTTGCTCTCAATTCTTGCCACATCTCTTGGATCAGTGAGAGCCAACCAGCTGCATTTCACCAAAAATCAGGAAATTAGACTTTAATTATCAATATAGCATTTTTACTCTTCTGTGGGATCACTCTAGCACAAAAGGCTGCTAAAACAACGCTTTGTAAGGCAAAAATTCATGACACAGCAGTATAACAGATACGCTCAAAAATCAGTCAGATACTTTCTCTCACACAAAGTGTTTTAAGACTTTCCAGTAATAATAACAAATAATATGGCCTAGGAAATTCTTGTTACATGTTAATACTCCTTTGCTTATTATCTCACCCTTATTCTCTGTTGCTAACTTTCAGGGAAAAGTTAATCTTGTTTAATTCTCATTCTCATCAGTGTGAAGTTGTTCTGTATGGGGACCACAAAATGATGCCTCAAGCTAAGCGGATGCCAAGGAAAGTAGTTTAAGTGTTGGTATAAGTGCCAGAGGGATCAGAACCCAGCTTAGTGGATTGGCATATTCCCTTAAGTTAGAGGCATTACAAAGGAGATACTGAGTATAAGCACGATCATGAAAAGTGAAGGAGTTTATTAAAGGGGATTCTTTTTCCCCCTAAGGAATTTTTGCCATCTATTTACAATAGACGGGATTGTTTTACATTTTCACCTCTGTGCATCGAAATTTTCCATGAGTATAAAAATGTTCTAGTTGGGCTGTCATAACCATCATCACTACAGCTAAGCATATAATTAACAATGAATAATTTATCTGGTGAATCTTGCCCTTTTCTCTCCCAAATAGTCTGCAAACAGATTGCCAAATTCCTGCACTTAGTTATTCAAAAGTCTTTGCAGATCTCTCCCATGAAGATCTCGTGGTTGGCACGTAATTCTCGAGTATGCACTTGTTGTTAATATTCTCTTTTCATGTTCAGTTAGCTGGGAGAAATGATGAAATATTTGAAAAAAGTATTTGCAGAATACATTAGAGTCAAAGCTCATCGGCACGATATGAATAATGCCTGTACTGAATAATATTTGAACACCCACAGACCTATTTGAATGCCACAAAAAGTATGTGATGAATAAACTAGTTGGCTAAAACAGTAGAATTCTTCAAAAGAAGATTTGCTCAATAATATTTAGCCATTGCTAATGGTGAGTTGCGTAAGTCTCATGACATTATTTCAGTTCCCTGATGTAACTAATCAATAGAGAAAATGTGCACTTGATAGTCCAATTGAATAATATGCTTTATGCTAATTTTTAGAGGGAAAAGTTTGCTTTTCCTCAGTATTTTACCTATGTAAGCTAAAGTTCCAAAGTGTTCATGGAAAGCAAATATTGGAGAGTTATAAAAAGTTTTTAAAGTAAACTGGATAGAAAATGAATTTTCCAATTCTGAGATGATACTTGACTTCTTTTAGGCTACTCACCAGTTCTCATACTTGTTCAGCTTCTTTATCATGCCTTGTTCCACCATGATGTCCAGAATTTTTTTGTTCTCTTCTTCCGAGCCATCGCAGATGTGAATGCACTCCGGCTGGCACAGCTTGGCATTGGTTTCGATGAAATCCCTTGCTTCTGGAGACAGACTCTCCAAATCCCCCTGGACAACCTTGGGCAAGACATTCATCTCGGCTTTCAACTGTGGGGGCATTATTGAAGCTGTTGTGGATCTTATTGATCGCTGTAAAATACTGATCACAATATAAAATCAAATAGATTAGGTGTGTTAGCATAATCTAACGTTCTAACCAGTGTCACAAAGCCCACCATGTGACACAAAGAATTTGCAATGGAATCGATTATGTACTGATTTAAAATCAATGTAGGGAATTTGGATCACTGCTAATTTCAAGGTGGAAAAAATAGAGGCCATTTTACTAATTTAAGGTGGAAAAAATAGAGGCCATTCTACTTACTGTCTATTTAAGGTGGAGATGGATGTCAGAGAGGATTTTGCCGCACCTTTCAGTTGAGCCCGTTTCACTTGCCTTGGAGCTCTCTGGGAATTGCTCATTTCCAAAGATGCACCTCCTTCCTTAAATATTCTTCGTGGTAGTGTCCATCCCACCAGTTGAGGTGAGGGAGGCTTGTCCTTTACATCACCACTGGATGTGTCTTGGGACAGTGCCACTGACATTGTCATCATGCAGAGTTGTCAACAAAGCAGCCCTGGCGGGGTAATCATTTAACAGGTTTGATTAATGAATGCTGAAAGCGGAGGTTCTTAGCCCCTGGGTTTGCTGTTTTCAAGCAGTTACAAAATTTAGCAGTTTAACCAAACTTTGATCCAATTTGGCTTTGAAATCAAAAACGTCATAACTTCTCGGCGTGTGGGAAAGGTTGAGTACAAAGAGTTTCTGAAACCAGGAACACAGAGGTCATGCACAGAGGCAAAGTGCAGTTGGCACATTTTGTAGGCAGATGGTCACTAGTTGGCTGTGAAGTGGAGGCTCATCCAAGGAGTGTTTACTCACCTTGGGAACATTGCCTGATCTGGGTATAAAGTTCAACAGTGAGCACTGACAGGCCTGAATAACCACAACATACACAAGGCCCACAGCTGTTATTTTTTGTCTATGCAATTCTAAAAAAATCTCAAGCAGTATAAATCTAAGTGTTGGGGTTCCTTCAGTGTAGGGAAGGAAGTTTTTGCTTATGTCTTGTTTTAGGCTCTTGCAAACAGTTATTTTCTATTGCAACAACCTCAGGAGAGGGAGAGCGGCAACTGTCTCAATAATTAACCTCCTCTTTCAAATATTATGTTTTATTTTTACTGGGAGTTCTATGGGAGGGGAGGTGTCATAAAATATTAACCCATCCCTAAATGAGTACTCAGAGCAAAAGCACAGAAGCGCTCAGGACTGGAGCTGCACACTCTTGTGTGGGTGAAGTGCACTGTATGCATGTGCACATACACAGACTTGAGTCTCTATCTGTGTCAGTTGTGGCAATATCTGATATCAACAGCCATTACTCCTCATAATTCTGAGGGTTATCTCAGTGTGATATCAGACACTTGAGAGTGATCTCAGACACTTTGAACTCGTCTCTGTTTCTGCAGGCCTGTCTTTAGCTTCCCCTATTCCATTTTAGACTATTTTGGCCATAAAGAAAGGTGGTCCTCATGTCTGTTGGTCCATGCAGTCTGGGTGTGTGAAGACTGAAGTACTTCAGTCAAATAGAACTGTAGAAATAACCCTGCTGCCATTTCTCTCACTCTGTTTATACCCAGTCTGGAGCCTGGATAAGGAGATGCTTTTGTGCCAACTTGTGGCTTTTTTGTGTTGATGGGGCTTTTACCATGGTTGTAATTGGTAGTTTGCAGAATGGGAAATCTGGAATTCCCAGCTAAGTTTCAGGGAGTTCTATAAAGCAACAAAATTGACTTATCTTGTATAGAGCTGTTGCTCAGGTTTGTGAGGCAATTGAATGTTCCCAGCAAGGTTCTTGCTGGGGCAGACAGCAGTGATTTGCAACCCCCAAAAAGCCAAGCTGGCAGAGCAGCAGGGATCAGGACTGTAGCTCACCTTCCCACCCTGCAAGTCTAAAATACTGCAGAGCTGACTCTCCCACTGCAGGAACACCCCCTGGGACTGTACCCTCTATCTCCCCTGCAAAGCCTTTTATTATGTTTTGTAAATAAGAGAAGAAAACGGTGAGGTAAGAGGGGCTGTCCTTGATGCACGGCAAGGCCAAACATTCCCGAAAAGGAAAACAAAAATCTGGTAGGATAAGAGGTGCTAAAGACTGCTCCAGATAGGGCTGTGATGTAAGCAAAGATAAAATCCAAAACCAATTTAACAATGACAAAGCTGGTGTTTGTCTTCAGAGTCCATATACTGCATTGCTGGTGGAGCTCATCAGAAATATTTCCCTTTTAAAACACGTCATAAAGTACCTTCATTAAAAATAAAATGGAGCATAATCTTTAGTAATATTAAGTAGACCCCTTTTTCAAAGAAGTACAAAAATACTGAGTGCTTTTTGCTGGCCAGGTAAGTCAGCGTACATGGAAATAAATGAGAGTAAGCCAGCAATGCTCAGTTGTCAGGAAGACAGTAGACCAAGAAATTATCATATTACAGCACAAGTAAAATCAGAATAAAAGCTTACATACAACAGTGTAATACAGCAGAATCGGTCCTAGTGTCTCTAGGTTTTGAGAGGAGGAGAAAAATTCCCAAACCCAGAGCATTAATTTCTGCCAATTAAATTACAGTCAGGCAGGTGTTGTGCAAATTTTCTAACACTGCAATCCTAACCTCCCACAATCTTGCTATACAAACTGTGGGCTTCTCTTGAGAAGACACTAAATATGCCAAATTGGTGGCACTGTGTTATGAACATATGTCCATTAAAAATCACATTAAGGATTCCAAATGTTTTTCATTTGTGATGGCAGCAGGGCTCGAGTACAGATGTCCACTGGGAATTCTAGACACTTCAGCATCAAATTACTTGTATTTAGGTAACACCTCCCATCAGAGGATCTCAAAGCATATCACAAACACACAGTAAGCCCCAAGCCCCTATATAAAACACACATAGTATTTGGTGCAATGAAATAACTGGAGCATATGCAAATCAAGGCCAGGATTTTTTTCAAGAATCTTCTCATTTAGAGATTCAGCTTTTAGACAGCCAACAGAAGGCATTAAAGGTTTTATGTGAAGATAGTGAATTCTCATAACACCCACTGTCTCCCACACAAAAACCCAAATGTGGCACTTCCAATGGCTCAGTTACAGTGGTCTTGAGGTGTTCACCCAGTACCACTGGGTGCTGCTGAATTCAGTTTCTGGAAGATTTCACGAATGGCAAACACGGGAGGTGCTATGGGGAAATGTAAGACCTTTAAAAAAATAGCTGTCTTGTATGTAAAGTTTATTTTCCATTTAAATGAGAAGTCTTTTTTAGTAGTAACTGCATTATAATGCTCATCTAATAGCTGATACGATTTCTTCTGATTGAACTTTTTTTGGCACTTTTTCTCTGTGCTTCTTGACACTTGAATGTGATGCTTATCAGGTGCCTTCTTGGAAGCTGTCAAATCATTTAAATATGTGTGAATCTGACATTTCAAGATGATAGTGTTCAACAAGTGCCTTGAAAGAAGGGGTTTTAGGATGTTTGCTTTGATGGACACTATTCAGGTTGTTCAAAACAGAAGTTTTTGAACACTTCAGTTTTTACAGACTGACTAGAACTCAAAAAATGCAAAGGTTTTTAGATGCTCAGAGAAAGTATCATTAGAAACCTTAACTGATCACTACAAACCAAGGTGCAACAAAGCACTCCCAGTGAGATCTGAAAGTTGTTAATGGCATATAATAATACTCAGAAATTCTACTTCCCTCCCATTGCTAATTCTCCTACATATTGTCACCTCCAAAGAGTTTGTCACTTGGGTATTTTGCTATAAAATAGTAGTTTTTTTTTTAAAGATTCTCTGAGCTGTTCTACTAATGGAAGAGCATTGCCTCTGGATTGTTATTTCTCTGGTGGAGTTTTGCTCAGCTGACACTAAGAACACTCCGACAGCTGCTGGACTGGGTGCCACAGAGCCCAGATCCAAGGGCAGCTCTTGCAAGCTCACAGAGAGCAGGGCAGGGATCGTTCTCTCAATTTCCAAAAGAAAACGTGAACCGTGCAAATTGCCTGCAGTTGCAAAAGAGTCTGTGAGCGAGCCAAGCGCTTATTCCAGACCCTGCGCAGCCCCGTGCGATATTTCCGCCTCACAGCCCCTCTCCTTGCAGGCAGCTCCTTGGCACTGACCCATCTGCAGGAGGTCTGGGGTCCCTGAAACATGTGCTGCACGCTCCTCTCCACGTGTGCTGCGTGAACCGTGAGCCTGAGCCTCTGCGACCGGAGCCTGAGCCTCTGCGACCGGCCACAACAGGTAGCGGCAAACTGGGGGCATGGTGCTTCACCTCCTTCTTATCTCCTTTCCAACCCCAATCGATGCGTGGGGCTGGAAATCCCAATCGGGTTGGGCAGATTGTAAGATGGAGTTTTTGTGGATCCCTACAAAAGGTGATGTGATTTTTCTGGCCCATGTTCAAAATGAAGTGGTTTGTTCTGATGGCGGAGGAGTGGAAAAAAACCACCCAGATTTATCACAATTAGACTGTACTTCCATTAGCCTGTCCAGCATTTTCAGCTTGGCAGCAGACATTTCTCAAAACAAATGGAACCAAATTTCAGCAGTCAGGAAGATGCACTGGTGCATGTTTAAAGTCTCTAAACAAAATCACCAACCTTTGATGCTTAGTTTGGTATCAGCTCAAGTTCTCAATCCTGAGCTGTATTTTAGGGAAAGTCCTGGTTGTGCCACAGTACATGCCAAGGCTGACATTACACCATGGGAACACTGGTTTCTTCCTTGTTGCTCTGCTTTGGCAGATAAAATAGTTATTATTGTTATGATTATTACTTTATTTTTAAGCTCACTTTTAAGGCTCAGCTCTGGAGATGGGATTAAGACATGTAATTTTAACTTTGATAAGCAGTCACTCCTCTGGAGCCATTTCTTGAGCTGTGACTCTAATCTGGGGACACTTCTCTAAAGGAATACTGTATTTTTTAAAAAAATACAACCCTGTCAAGGATCAGTGTGAATATGTGAGTAATGGGCTCTGCTCAGCCACTGGTATCTGACCAGTCATGTGGAGTGTTTGGTCCCACCAACACTTCGACTGCCTTTACCCTAGCCACAACAGAATTATGATTTCTGCATGGCTACTGCAGTTTGGGGTTTTTTTGCCAGATGAACAGCAGAACCACAGCCAGGAGAGAGGGGGACAAACCATACTAAGCAGAGTGAAAAACAGTCAGCAAAACGTTTGTGCTTCCTTTTACCTTTCAGCATCTGCTCTGCTCAGTCACACAAAGCCCAGATGGCTCCAAATCCAGTTTGCTGATAAAAATGGTTACCCTTGCTGGACTGAAATCTCTTCACCACAGAGGTGTGTGTTTGCAGCTGTCAAGGACTTCCTGCTTCCTACTTGGGTAGGGAACAGATAAATCCTTGCACATGAGTTCAAGCACCTCTTGTTCAAGAGTTTCTGGCTTCCTGCAGATGACTAGTGTTCTGCTAACTGTGCCCTTTTACAAAGACCTCACCTTCTCAGGCCTAAAGAAATGACATGGAAGCACCCTTTTATATTCTAAATTTGTTTATTTTTTCTAGGATGAGACAACCTTGGCTCCCCTTGCTCCTTCCTCTTGCACGCTGTTCATTATTTCTCTGCGATGCTTTCCCTGCTGGCAGCACTGTGCTGGCAGTTGTCCTTTCAGGGCTGCCCAGCTCTACCTATGCAATGGGCTTTTTCTCTTCTCTTTAAATCCTCCCATGAACCTTTGTTCTCCCTCAACATTTCAGTCCCTTGTTACCTGCAGTCTGACCCACTGGCCACACTTCTGTATGTCCTTCTTGAGCCAACTCCTTTGAAGAAGGATGGTTTTAACCAGTTAGAGTGGGGGCAGATTCTGAAGGTTTAGGTTCTGTTTCTTCTTCTGCTATGGATTTCCCGTTTGACTTTGACATGTAACTATATCCCCAAGCCTTTATCATCTCCTAGGAAGGGGGCTGGGAGGTGATAATGTCAATTTCTCCCTGTTCTTATGAATTCTCCTAGTTTGGTTGATAGTTCCCAGCTAGAGGAGCTTAAGACCTAATTAGACATGATGATTATCTCTTCTCATTTTTGCCTGTACCACAGACAGTCCCTGCTGGGTCCTCTCTAAGTTACTGTAATGCAAATAATAAATTCTTACTTGAAATGAAAAGCATTTACTAAAAACTGTTTTCTCCTTCAATAGCACCACAAAAGGAGCAACTTGGGCTGCACTCTGTTTTGTGTTTCAAGTGAGATTTGTTCTATACTTTTTCCCCAGGAAAACAGCTTTGATTAATATTTCAAGCATTTTATAACACTAAAAGCCAAACAACAGGATAGAAAAGCTGATTATGCAGAAAGGAAAGCCAAGCTACATCTAAAGGTCAGAAGGCAAATGTGCCTATGTCAAGCACTACATACCTTTTGGTTCTTGAACCTGGCAGCTGGAGGAAAATCAACATTGCACAAAAACCAATAATCCCTGCAACGAATCCTCTGTTTACTGGAAAACTCTTATGTAAGTGTTAACAGGTCAGGTGAAATCCTACATACTGTACACTTCTACTTAGCACCTTATTCTAACAGGAATAAGGCAACATCAGTGGACCACAATGGGATTTTTTCAATGTAAAGGCACTTTTGTTTGGTCTGTGTAAATGATTCCCACCAAATGCCACAATTATGATTATTTCTACAAACAACACTCAGTAAAGAGATCAGGAGTTCAATTGGACCCTGGAAATCATGCTTTTTTTCTTATGCTTTTAGGAAGACAGAATTCTGACTGCTATACATGCATCTTTGACTGACCATCTGTAACTGTCTCCAAATTTACTGGTCCGGGATGATATATATGCATATGAATGTTTATGTAAATAGAAGCTTCTTATGTGTGTGCTTAAACCACTATGTACAAATGAACAGCAATCAGCCTGCATTCTGCAAATAAAATAAAAAACCCCACGCACTTGCTAACCTGGTGGAGTTCAGGTATTTGCTCTAAATAGCATAAAGCATCTTTTTATTTTGAAACACAAATGTGCTATGCCCAGAAGATCTTAAACAAAGATGTGTATGAATGACAGATCAAGAGACTTTCAGTTTGTAGAGGCAGCTCTGAAGGGAGTAATAATTGTGGTTCACAAAACGTGTCACCCAGGTATTCTCATCTGCTTTCTAGACACTGCCTCATGCTGATGTTGAAGATTACAAGGACTGTAAGATTGACTTTGTTTCTTCTTATAGGAGCAGAAAAGATATACAACTAAGCCTGCCATACCATATTTCCATTACCAGTTCCTGATGGATAGGCCTGGGGCTATCTGGTTGTGGACATTAAGTGGTGGCTCAACATTGTAGCAGTGCAGAAAACTCAGATTTAAGGTATTTCTGCTGATAAATATCACAGACTCTACCACCTCCTGTTCAGTGAAACGACATTAATACATAAGTTGTTAAATAATCCCTTAAAAATTTTTCTTGATTTTTTAGATTATTGAATTAAGAAGTTGATTTGGACTCCTTAGAAAGTTTAACACCCAAGAGGATTTGTTATCTGAGCTGGGAAAAAAGTGCACAGGAACCCACTGCTCTTCTGAACCCACCAACCACCTCCTTACTGCTGATTTTGCAAGGTTTAACGTGTACTTGCTGCACATCCACGTGGAAGCAGAATTTGAACTCCTCTGGGTTTGTACATCTCACTCACAGATTCATTAGGACAATCATTTAATAGTCTCATTCTTCAGTGATCCTATTAACTTCCAAGTTTAGGTGTCTGTTCAGCTGTGCACAAAGAGCTGTTCTCAGAACTGTTTTCCTGATTAAAGATTAACAATGTGATAAAAGAAGGAAACATGGGCATCCTTGGAGTTTGTTTCTTACATCAGCTGGGTTAAACCTTTACTATCTTTTCTCACTGTGTATTTTCTCTCTGTGTTTGGCAATCAAATTCTGCACAGCTCCAGCACGTTTCCCCCAGTTTAGTCAAAACAAGAGGAAAACTTTCTACCTTTCAAATTTTTAACTCTTCAACCCTTGCAAAAACAGCAATAGAAACCTGTAATAACTAACTAAGGGGAGTTGTATTAAAAACTTCCTTTGCTATCTGTTGGATTAAAGAGTATTCTGCAAAAACAGTGGAAGTCACTGAGGTGTAGTTAACTGTATAACCACACTAATGTCTTTTGAAATGGAAGAAGTGATATGCTTCCCAATAAACATCCTTCTTCCAAACAGATCCAGGCACGCAGCTCAGCTCAGTTTGCCACAAGCAGCAAAATATGTATTAGTGGATGGCAGGATTGTTTCTAAATATATCATAATGTTAGATGAAACAGTTAATAGACAAATTTGCAATTATGGTTAATAATTTTTAGACCACTTCCTTGACTTGTGTCTAAGCAATCAATCATCCTTGGTACTTTCAGCTCCAATAAGCTTATGTTAAATACTTCCCCTTTTATATATCCCACATCTGTACTCTATTAGGTCTTGTTTTTTTGTCATGCTATATAATTATAATCATTTACAGTATGGAGCAGGATTTTAAGAGCATAGACAATACTTGAAAGCATTCAGTCTTTTAACCTAATAGGAGTTGCTTTGGTTCTGCTGCAAGAATCACTCATGTTTAAAGAGATGATTTGTCTCCTCAAAGTCAAGATGAGCACTGGAGAGAAAGCAAAGCCTGGCTTTCTCCATGCCTTAGGCACAACCCGAATTTAGCTGATCCTGCATGAACAGCACAGTCCAAGCACTGTGCCCCGAGACAGCTCTGCAGCTCTGCTCACCCTCCTCTTTGCATGAGAAGTGGTAATTTATAGCCTGCCTAGACACTAGTCAATCAATACCCTCCAGCATGATTTCCATCTGGCTTTGCTTTGCTGTGCTCTTGTCTTCTCTCTGGTTTGGGGATTCAGGAAGGAAACAAGTAGGACTGTATGTTCTGATGTTTCTGGGTCTGAGGTCTGACTAGTTTTTATATGACTGTAGCAATAGGAAGCAGAGAATTGTGTTCTTTGGGGCAGGCAAGAAATACAAGTCAGATCTGAATCCCCAGGTGATGTCTGCTAAAATAAACTATAGCTTCCATCTCTGAAACAGAGGTCTGGGGAAAAAAATAAATTAATAATATTCTTCTTTCCAAGTGATCAAACTGTATATTTTCTCCTGAGAATATTCCAGGCCAGCACTGAAGCACTGACTTAATTCTGAATCTGCAAGATTCAGTTGCTTAGAACAGCATCAAAAAGAACAGAACTTTTTATCTCACTCATTAGCTGACGTGCTTTCTTTTTATTATTTTAATTAAGGTTTTTGGTGGTCTCTGAAGAAATGCTTCATATTTGTGAAAGTGGGACACCAAAGGAACAAGAAGCACCAGAAAATACAGCGAAAAGACTTCAACCATTTAGTGACAACTTCAAGACCTGAGCAGTGTTTAAAGGAGCCAGATGAATTAGAAGATTGTAAAAGTATCTCGCTTTCTCTGAAGCAGGTGATGGTGTGAAGGAGGTTATCTGGTGCTGTCATTATTGAGAGGGGCAATATCTCACTGCAAAAGAGGCGCTGAAGGTAGTGACTGTCCCTGGGGTAGGAGCAGGGGGAAGGCGTGCATGTTTGCAGCCTGGTGCTAAGGCACACACACCGCTGACAGGTGCGGTGTGAACGCGACACATACTTGGAAACAAAAGTGAGACATTGGTAGAAAGTGAAAATGGAAAGCCTTCCAGATGCCAGGTGGGAAATTATATTAAAGCTGTCAAAATAAGTCACAACAAAGACTGGGTTTTCTCCTAGACTAACAGGAGTCATGTTCTGGAGAAGAATGGAGGTTTCAACTACAAGGCAAAGTGTCATAAATGAAACAATTATGAGCATAGGAGGTTAAGTCTGAACCTATTTCTTTTGGGGGTTCATGCTTTAGTCTTTTTTTCTTCCTTTTTCTCTTTCAACTGCACTGCAGCATTCCTGATTTACTCTACAGTTTGTGGACAGGTCAAAAATGTGTAAATAAATCCCACTGTCATTGCATAGTTATCTATTCTGGGCCTAATTCCAAGCCCTGTTAAATTGATGGCAATCCTTCCATTGGCGTTGGAGGACTGCAGTTTAGAACCTGTGATGGAAGTGCAAAGCATCACCAGAGAGGATGGATAAACAGCCTCTGCAGTCATCCAAAGTGAGTTTCTGAAACACAGTAATGGAAGCAAACTTTGAACTACATTCAAGGTCAAATATGCTTTATGTATATGGTAATGAAGCTTTTAAAAAAGTCAGCTCCACCTAACATGCATTAAACATCTTAAATATTATAAAAGACATTATTCAGATTTAAGACTGACAATCTGAACAGATAACCCAGTATTTTACTTCTTAAAAAAAAACAACAAAAACAGCTGCACTGTTTATACTTGGGTAGAAAACTGCAGATCAGAACAAAGTTTGCTGGGTTTCCTTAGTGCAGCCAAGGAAACTCTGCTGATTGAGGATTTTACTTGTCCGTGTATTCACTTTCATGCACTGGTAGATTCTTATCAGCAATTTATCTGCAGTTTTGTGACTGAATTTTGTTTCTTTATGTAACGTTACTTTAGCACAAGAAAATGTGCCTACATTAAATTCCTTATGCTCCTTATGAAATACTCCTGACAAACAATAATTCACTTTGAACGTTTACCCCCCAAAGTATAATTATGACTTAAAATATAAAATGGCTCTCTATTCTTTTTGTGATAGACTTTTCATGCAGGCTGTTGATGTGTTAGAAAGAACCAGACTCCCAGAGGAGTGGGTAGAAGCTTGATTGCAGCTAGAGATAGACAATGCAGCCAGCAGCAGTAACTGGAGACTGTACACAACACACCATAATGGCCATTATGGAGCTGTTAACCTCTAGTGTGTCAAAACCTACTCAGAAACCGGTTGAATTCATACATTTCTGATTCAAGTGGTTCCTTTAAATTCAGCAAAAAATGAACTGAAGGGGTATTCTGCGTTTGAGCTATAAATCCTTGGAAATATTGGCTAGTAGTGGAAATAATGACAGACCTTTACTGTACCTGCATGGATGGTGCTGGTATTAATAATGCAGAAATCCAAGGCAAGACAGCTCTTAGAATCTGATGACTGTGGAAGCGCAGAAAACCTCATTAAAATAACCTAAAAAATGGTGTATTATTACAAATTTTTTTTTCCTACAGTGCCCTTCAACTATCATAATTGCACAGTATACGGAGGGACTTGAAAAGATTTAGAAATGTGTAAGGAGTAAAATCTCTGGCCACAGTTACTGGCAGCCTAATTATGTGACTATATTGTACTCTGCATCCTGTTCTTTAGTTTTGAGAGCCTGTGGATTTGTGAATGATGAATAATGTGGTGTCTAACCAAAATATCAGCACTAAATATCTGGAATAGATATTCAGCCTTAA
>VZUA01081018.1:24287-35199 GCA_013401035.1 Horornis vulcanius | reverse complement strand
TATGAATAAAAATTATTTACCCTGGCAGGTTTGATATAATTACATATCAACCAAGGGACTGACAGTCACGTTTCTGTGAGAAAAATATCTGGTGCTAGAACTCAATGCTCTTAATGGCATTTGGTGAGGAAGGTTTATCTGCAAACTGCCTTTTTTTTTCTTTTTCAAAATAGTTTAATTAATTAATTTTTAAACATCCTTTTTAAATTTAACTATTGATATGAATGAATTCCTGGAGTTCTACTGTTCTACTGCGAAGCTGCATGAACAGGGCCTGTCCTGTGATGCTGGAGGATGGAGATAGCCTCACATAACAGCATGGAAATTACTCTGAAAAAATAAAAGATTATATTGTGCCAGGATTTAGAAAAGAATAGCTGATGAGAAAGAATTGGATTAGAAGGAAAGTCATGAAACAGTTAGCTGAGCTAGGTGATACAGAAGGAGATGTTCAAAAGGCAGTGGGAGATAACTAAATGAAAAAATCTACACATAGTGGGAGGTCCAGTAAACTAGAAAAAGAGAGGGTCAAGGGAGAATGCATGTACATCCAGTGATAGCAAAATGACACATTTTCATACCTCACTGCTCTAGGCTCTTTTCAGTGATTCCATACAAAAGCCTTGCCCTGTTAAGATAGGCGCAATCCAGGATAAATATTGTACTCAGGTTTAGGACCACATCCTGTTTGCCTTGCTTTCCTAAATAGTGACATTGTTTAAGTAGAATTTATTTGCAATATGTTACTTAATTTTATGTATCAATAATTCCTCCTGAACAAGAAGACTAAATGCCAAGGAAAGAGGAGTGGAAGAATCTCAGCGGGACTTAGAAAATAATATGGTGTGTCTCAGTATCCAGACCCATCTTAAACCATAGCTCCATGCCTGCACAGGTATTATCAATGGTATCTGTTTCTTCATACAATTTGGACAAAAGTGTCATGTTCTGCTTAGTGATGGCAGATATAGACAGGGATAACAGTGTGTATCATCTAAATCTTTCTTTAAAAGGAAATTGTTATGATTGGCATCTTAGCATAATTTCAGGATCTAGCTTCCTGAAAATCACAAGAAATTACCTTAGTCAAAGTACAGTTTTTATACAACTTTCCTTTACAGGAAATTACTTTAAAATAATAATTTTACACCAAAACTGGTATATAGTTAACAGTTCACTGTTTCTTCCCAAGTCTGGATGTTAGTTTGGCTATAAGGAATGAGATCTTAGAAAATACCCTGACAGTTGACACCAGTTATCTGTAACTATATTTCCCTTTAAATTTAAACATTGAAGTACCTGATTCTACTAATAAAGGACCTATACCTGCAATGACCTAATTTTGTAGAGACAACTTGCTTCTATTTTTTTTCTCCCATAAAGGATGAAAATTAAAATAAGCCCGTGCTTTAAAATTTTGCCCGAAGTAGTGTACAAGTTATTTCATCTGCTAGTAATGGAAAATATTACAATGCCACCACAGTGACACAATATCAACACTGTGTATTAGCACGGTGCTTACACAGAACACCAAAATTCTTTCCAGCCCCTTGCAATACATCCTGGAAGAGTGGAAGGGCATATCTCTTCTAGTTGGTCCTGGCATGAAATCCAAGACGAGACAAATTGGGTATGAATCACAGTTTGTGTTTTAAATATGAGCCTGAAAATGACTCAACTGGAAAATTTCTGAGCTTTATGCTGAAGGACGAGCAAGTATTGCTGAGTAGACCACTTGTGCTCAGTCACTTTACAGAGGGGTTGTGATGTGATCATGGTCTTGGCTTGAGGCAGGTGGGGTCTCCAGTGTTATGAAAATGGAACCATTTTGTGAGGCAGGAGGTTCCAATCTCCTGGCATCATCTTTTGGAAGCTGATCCAGCTTATTATTCTGCAGATACTGTTTTTTTATTTCCTCCTTGGTTTATAAGGAATTATAACTTTTTCTTTGGCATGTGATGGGGATAAAGATCTGCACTTCTGGAACTACCTGTGATTGAAGTGGGGTGAAGTNGTTTTTTTTTTTTTTTTTTTCCCTCTATTTTGGTCTGAGAAAGCTTGTGGAATTCTGTTAGAGGAATAGGAGTTGTGGAAATGAAAATGTATGCAGGCTAAAGGGGAACTGAGGGGAAAACACCTTTGATTCTAGTGCTATTATAATTGCTAAAATGTCAGCCATTTATATTATGTAATACATCTATAATATTTTAGGAAATAGCATTTCATGTGAAGACAGGGAATGCCCTCTCCCTGACTGAATGATTAATGAAATCAGAGTCTGGGTATTTAACTATGTATAAAAATGATAATGTGCCAGCCTGTGTTTTGGGATAAAGGAGGCAGGCTAGTCCTGACAGTCATCCAAAGGGATTTAATTTCTCAGACATTTAATCCAAGCTGTTCTGTGCCCTGGTCTGAACAACACTATATTTCAATGCAATATTATATAGCAAAGACATTAACATCTTAGAAGTATATCATATGTGATAAGTTTTTTCATTCAGGAGAGTCAAAGGACAGCACCAAAATGGCATGTTGTAGAATTTGACTGTCATGATCAATTTGTAGAATGAAATAAGTGTCTGTTTTATTTCTTGTAAATCAAAATCAACAGTGAAACCTATTTATTGCCATAGGGACGATATTTAAAATTCCAGAAACTTCTCAGTTGATTAATTTGATCTAGGAAGTTTGTAGATTGCTTGAATAGTAAATATCATCTTAGTTAAAAAATATACAACTTTGGTTAGGATATATGATATAAAATCGTCCAACTAATCAGGACTCTGAGAGATGATCAAAATCACATAATTTCATCATTTCATGAATGAAATGAAATTAAGATCTTACACTGAGAATAACATTCCTATCTTTAGCTCCTCACTGTGTCTTTCCACCTAGATAAGGTCTCTAAATAGCACATAATTATAATGTATAAGTGTTTCTCTAGATTATTATTCTGTATAGCATTTGAAAGATAATGCATTCACTCCTTTTTACACCCCATTCCTGTATTCAGGGAAGGCCTTCTCAGAAGCATAAGACACTCATAGTCTACATACAAATTGATCAGCATATTAAAAATAACTAATTTTTTCCAACATAACTTTTTAAAAAAATTATTTTAAAATATGTTTTCTGATAAAGTATTTTATTTTAAAATATGTTTTCTGATAAAGGAGCTCAATAATGTGTAATTTCATTATAGTAAAATTTTACAAGAATAGATATTGTCTCATTTAAATTATATTACTCAACATTGCTGGCTGAAGCCTCCAGTAGAAGGTTACAAAATCAGCAAGGCTATGGAAAAGGCCAACAGCAGTGTACTTAGGAAACACAGTCCCATCCAAAATAGAAGTGGTTTTACCAAAGCATCACAGCTCAGGCTTCTATTACTCATGTTTTGGTTACTTGTCTTACTTCCCATTGGGAAGGACACATACTCTTTTTTTTTTTTTTGGCTTCTACCTTTTTCTTTATGCCTCAGTGAGAGGTGGAAAACAGGAAGGAGACCCTAACTTCCCCCTCTTAAAAAAAATACACCTCTTTGGCTTCCAAATATCTACCACAACTCTGGTGGATTGACCTCGTCTGAATGCCAGATGCCCACAAGGCCTCTCTATCACTCCCTTCCTCAAGTAGACGGGGTAGAGAAAATATAATGAAAGATTTATGAGCTGAGATAAGGACAGGGAGAGAAATCAGACTGAATTTGGGGATATTAATTGAATTTATTACCATCAAAACCAGAGCAGGATAATGAGAGAAGTAAAACAAACCTTAAAAACAACTTTCCTCCCATCCTCTATCTACCCATGTGCTACTTCTTCCTTCTTCCCCCCCAGCAGCTCAGGGAGATGTGGAATGAGGGTTATGGTCTGTTCCTCACACGTTATTCCTGCCACTCCTTAGGGAGAGGAGTCTTTCCCCTGCTGCACCGTGGGGTGTGTCTCACAGGAGACAGTTCTCCACAAACTTCTCCAGTCTGAGTTCATCCCACAGGCAGCAGTTCTCTACAAAAGGGCTGCAAACATGAGTCACTCTTCCACCAGATGCAGTCCTTCAAGTTGTGTCCTCAAGAGGATCACAAGTCCTACCAGGAAATCTGCTCCAGCATGGGCTCCTCTCTCCATGGGTCTGCAGATCCCTGCCTGGAGCCTGCTCTGGCACAGGCCTCCTACAGGGTCACAGCCTCCTCACAGGCATCCACCTGCTCTGGTGTGGGTCTCACCCATGGGCTGCAGGAGGATCTCTGCATTCCCACTGATCTCAGTGGGCTGCAGGGGCACAGCTGCCTCACCATAGGTGGCACCATGGGCTGCAGGGGAATCTCTGGTGCCTGGAACACCTCCTGCCCTCCTTCTCCACTGACCTTGCTGTCTGTGTAGCTGTATTCTCACTATGCTCTTCATTGGATACAATTACCTTTGTGAAATAACTTTATTTCCTTTTAAAATCCATTATCACAGTGGTGCTACTGCCGTCTCTGATTAGCTCAGCCTTGGCCAAGTGTGTCCAACCTGGAGCCATCTGGCATTGGCTCTGCAGAATGTGGTGAGCAGCTTCTCACAGAAGCCATCCCTGTAGCCAGTAATGCCCCAATACCAAAACTTTGCCCTGCAAACTCAATACAGCAGCTCTGTCCTTCCCTCATCCCATCCCCTGCCATTTCCCACCTGAGGTGAGAAAGTTGACTCTGAAGCAAATCTTCTTTTTGCACAAGCTTCATATATGAGGGCAAAAAATAAAGCAGAACTGTATCAGTTTTCCCTTGGAAGGAAAAGGAAAATAAATCGAAAACCCCCAAGGGCATTCACAGCCAGTTCTTGGTGCCCTTTGATGGGTAACTGAGTTTGGCTTCACCCTTCTCTTTTCCGATTGAAGGTGAGATGAAGGCTGGCAGGCTGGTCTCTTCCCTGGGCCACAAGAGCAGGACCTCCTAGCAGTGAGAGTATCACAAGCTGATCTGGATAGAATTAAAGCAACTCATCTCTGAGAACAGCAGAAAGGCAAGTGGCGGGGTTAAGCTCAGTTTTCTTCACAGCAGCAAGTATGGGGCTCTGTCTTGGATTTGTGCTGAAAACATTGTTGAAAATACAGGGATGTTTTTGATATTGCTGAGCAGGGCTTACACAGAGCCTTTTCTGCTTGACACTGCCGTGTCAGCAAGGGCCTGAGGTTCTCCAGGCATTGTGAGAGGACACAGTCAAGACAGTATTATTCTTCGTGTGTGTATATATGTGTGTTTTAAGCCAAGAGAAAACATCGAGCTACTCGTGAGTTTTATTTATTTGTGTACAGCCTCGCTCCATCCCTTGCCCCAGATGTGTGTTAAAAGCCACTAGGCTACTGTTTTCATCTCTCATCACACAGTGAGGGCCTGTAGCCACCCACAAACTCTGTGTTTAGAGCTCTTACCAGAGTGGCTCAGGTGCCCCTTATGGCTTGGCACAACACCAAGTGCAGGCACAACAGGTGTGTTGGGTCTTGACATATTTAACGGAAGAAACAACCCTGTCAAATATTGTTTTGTATCATGGAATAAAGGTGAAATAATAAAGGTGTGTTTAGGTGTGGGAATTTTGTCTTCTGCATATCAGATCTTTGAATTTCAGGATACTTAGAGTCTGAGTACTTAGAGTCAGTGTACTTGGAGTCAGGGATAGGTGCCATTTTGGGAAAGTAGCTTTGATACTGCATGTTATGAAACCACCCAGAACGATTTACTTTTCCCTCAATAAACTTGTCTCCTTTTCTCCAGAATAAGCAGGATGCAAGCATAAATTGGCAATTTGCATACAGAAGCATGTGTGTGCACTATCATGGTATTACTGAAACACTCGGCAGCCCAAGCCAGGAAATTTGATAACTGACAGGCGTGACATAGTAACCTGCACTGCTGGGAAATGGCCCAGAACCAGTTCCCCTGCTGGCTGAAGGGAAATCTCAGCCCTGGGAGCAGTGGATACTCTGTTACTTTCTGAAGAAAGAGAATGAAACAATTGCTATTAATATATGGACTAGAAAAAAAGCTTTCTGAGTTGGTTCATTCTTTTATTCATTTCGAAAGAAGGAAAAGAGATAATTGTTCAAGAAATTAAATTCCTATTTCTGGTATTTCTTGCTAGGATTGCTGGGTGGAGCTAAAGCCAGCAATAAACCTCATTCATTTTCCTCTTTACACAGAGTCTGTGCTTTAGCATTTCTTTGGGTTTCCAAACACTTGTCACACTTTTTAAAGTCGAGAAATGTTTATTCTCATGTTTACAATAAAGAAACTCTTAAACCCCTCCCCCCAGTATTTCATATACTAGCAGATATTCCAATTAATAAATACAATCACAATATTCTTAAGAGGTCTTGACTGCTTTCCAGAATTCAGTTGGTTGGTTGTTTTTGTTTTGTTTTTGTTTTGTTTTGTTTATTTATTATGGTTTTTGGAAGGGGTCTAGGTAAAGGGTTAAATATACCAGTTTCCTGCATGGCTATGTGGACCACAGTGTGCTACATCCTTGTCCATTTTGAGAATTAATCTGATATCTAAATGATTATTTGTGTTTATAGCAATAAATTTAGCTAAGAAGCTTTTGCTCTAACAATCAGAAGATCCAGAAAGCTTCAAGTTAGAGGTGGGAAATTACAAACAATCAAATGATGATGGAGAAATTAATGACTTGGGAGGCTTAGCTCTTACCTATCTTCTAAGTCAGCATGGAAATACTATCTCAGAAAGGTTTTGAATGTCTGAAATCCGAGAGAACTGAGATTGAAATGAAAAATACTTGATTTTGCAAACCTTTTCTTTCTCACTCATCGCGTAATTGTAGGTTAGAAGTTTTTTTGTTGTTGTTATTGATTTTTGGGGTTTTTTAAATAAGTGATGCTAGAACACCACATAGGATTAGTGCTGTTAGGGTCTCTCCCTTCATTTAGAGGGGACACCTTGCAGACAATGTAATTTCCTTCGCCTGTGTTGCAATTAATCATAGCTATCACATTGATTTTCATGCAGGTTTCAAACACCTCAGAACAGGTTTAAACCCCAAAGGCTGCTTTGCATACTTGTATTGATCAAGCAGCCACAGCCTGCAATAAATTTCAGGAGCTGCAAGGTGGGAGTTGAACAATTTAATGATGTCATCACTTATTGTTACCAAACTCTCAGCTACTCAGCCTTTCCTTCTGTTAGGTAAATAACTGAATGTCTGATTAAGCTTTTTTTGCAAGTAGGCTTCTCCCCCAATAAATCTAATTTTCTTCTAAGCGAACTAAAGTATTTGCTTTTGTTCAGGAGTACATTATATTGCAGAATATGAAAAAAACTTCATCAAGGATGGCCAAAATGCTGCCTAAAAATTAATTGCAAGGTACTTCTAATTATTGTAGTGTTATAGTTCTTTTTCCAGGTATATATATGCAATCAAATCCTAGATATTGGCAATAAACAATGGGCTGAACATTTTTAACTGGAAATATATACCAAATCTGAGACTGAGAGGGATTAATGAGAGCCAAGACTGACTAGCAAACTATTTGCTAAAAGATAAGAAGATAATCTATGTACATAGTGTAATATTTAACTGAACCATCCTACAAGAATGGGTCCAATCAGTGCCTCATTTTTCTCAGTTCAGTTTCTGAGTTCCCGACTCCTTGCATTTCTGAAGAGAAGTAAATCAGTTAGTGATTATTTTTCTTTGTTATGAGGCAAGAAAGGATCTTTTAAAATAAATAAAATTACAGAAAATTTCAGACTTGAAACTTATCTCTCTGGCAAAGTCTGTAAACCTTAGTTGTGTATTTTTTTAAAAAAAAATTGCTACATTCTCCAGTGGAGATTGCCTAGCAGTAATTGGAGAAATTTCTTTTTCATATATGTGAAATCGTCAATAGTCAAAACCAAGTAAATCTTCCTCCCTCATTTTTTATTCTGCAAACAGAATATGTCTGTTGAACGGTTTTTAAGGACCTAGCTCCGGTTTTAGGATCAGCCATCCCTTTAAATATATACAGTCCCCTTAACAAGCGAAATAACAGAGCAAAAAAGTAAACTCATGGCTCTGAACATGGATGGCTGCAGAAAGACTTCTAGCCCTTTAAATTGCAGGTTGCAGAAACATTACACTGAATCACTTGATCCTTAAATTGCTTTCTAAATTCTGGATGTCTTGAATAGAACTACTCAGTTACCGAAGAGATCTTGATGTAAAGCATCATGGTTAGCTAATTACAACTGAGTTTTATGAAATAATAGCAGATCATTCAATTGAGAGAGCAGGAAGAAAATCTGACTGCAAGAAAACACTTGTGAAGTGTCTATTCTTGTGTAATTAGCAGTTTAGCTTTTTTCTTCTTTGTATGTTGTTGTATTGAATCTCTGATTTTGTACAGGCAGTGTCAGATCTGGTACATTTATCAGCACACTTAATAAACACAATCCATATTTATATATGGATTTATTTATAATTTCCTGAAGCCTCACTCCCTCCATAATATTTAGTGTTCTTGCAGTGCACCAAATATAGGGGTCACCATAGTCAGTTTTGCCCTGAGTGGACCAGATCAGTGTTTGGGGTGGGGAAAACCTCCTTTTGCGTATTCAGTCAGAAGCATTAGAATGGCTTAGGAGCCAGGGATATGTCATGTAAATGAACTCAAGCAGCTCTACTACCTATTATGCTCACAGTTTCCTTCTATTCTGAGGGGCCTCATTGGGTCTTGGAATTAGTACAGCCCTAGGGCTTCTCTATTTGATTAACCAGAGCCTGGATTTGTTAAACGCGCAGACATGCTGCAAAGTCCTTTTTCCTTCTTGGAAGCTTTTGAGTAAGGATTCAAAGGTGAAAGGGTTGGAGGTTAAAGTTCTGACCTCCTCTCCTCCAAAGCCCTTCCCTTCAAGAAAGAAACAAAACAAATCACTTAAGCATGTGCCTATCTAACTCAGCATTGCCATCTCTCATCTGTTTTGTGTTGATCTTAAGGCTTTAGTTGTATTCACTGAGATTCAAGCCTTCAACTTTAAATTTTAACCAGTTTTGTAGTCCTTGTGGTTCTGGACTATGGTTTTAAAATGAGTCCAAGGAAAAATAATATCTTTAAGAAAATACTGACCTATTACTTTGGAACGTAGTACTTTACTCAAGACTTCTGAATACCTGCATTTGGCAATATCTCTAGCTGAAAGTATGGGATTGCTTCCAGCAAAATAAATGGGACTTAACATATGCTTTATAAACTTAAGTGAGTTGGGAGCTGAGAATGACTTATGGACGATTTTGCAAAAAATGTGATATACTACTTACAGTACAGTTTGCTAAGTGGAAAAACTAACTGTATTTTTGTATTGTGAGCACAGTCCTTTCAACTATGTTCTGTTGGGAGGCTGGGATTATTTGGAAACTTCATTACACAGCAGATCAAATTTCTCATTGCCTTCATGAGGCAGCTGAGTGATGGAGTGTCCCGTGGTCAGTGGTGGTCACAGGGAATGTGTCACATATTTGTTGGCTGGGAGCAACATAATTATCAAAGCCCATCCATAGCTACCTATTTAGGGAAAAAAGTCCTGGGATGATGATTCAGAGTTAAGCTGTGGATTTTAATTTTCCTCCTAGGATTTTTCTCTCTCTTCTGCCTGTGAGAAGGCAGTAGAGAATTGAACAAGGTGGAGTAATGGATGAGTGAAGTGCTTTGTACTTGGCAGGGTTTACAGTCTGGGGCTGTATTTTTCCTTTCTGCAGCACACCCCCTAGGGAACATGCCTGTATGCGGAGTGTTCAATTATCTAAGCTGTCAGGAACATGCATATTGTCAAAACGTAGGCTTGCAGCAGATTCCTGGTGATATTTACAGATGGCCCAGGTCTCCTCATACCTTCAGCTCAAGCACTGGATTAATCATTTCAATCATTCACCCTAAGTGGGGTGAGTTTTGGGTGTGCATAAGACAGAGACAAATTACACAGGAAAGAGCCAGCTATGGTAGAGGTAGGGTTGCTATTTTTTGGTTTTAGTTACTTTGGGTTTTGTCTGTCAGCTAATTAGGTACACTACAGCAAATAAACATAGGAGATTGCTTATCTCATTCCAGAAGGTGCCAAAGACATTAAGGATGTAAATATCACATTCAGAAAGAGAGAAATCAAGATATTGTGAATGAGAGAGCAGGAAGTACCTTAGATATGTGGCTGAAGGAATGTCATAGGAAATCTGCTGACCAGAAAAATGGCCATCTGCTCAGCTTGAGTTATCATTGTCAGTTTGAGACAAAGATGAACCAAGGTATTCTGTAGCTTCAGTAGGAGGTCACTGTCAGGCTTTGAGAAAATACGTGATTTGAATTAGATAGCTTGTGAGTTTGCTCAGCAGGGCTGTCTGGCTCTCAGAAACTAGGTTACTTAGTGGTCCACTTTATTTTAGCATGAATAAAAATAAGCAGTGTAAGTAATGGGGCTACCTTTGGGCAGAAGTGTGGAGATTTGCTATACTCCCTGCTTGTTTCCATCCGGAAGTTCCTATTACCAGCCTCCAGTATTCCTTGGAGGAAAAACTGAAAGAGGTGGACAGCACAGAGAGAAATTTGTTCTAAGCTTTCAGGAAAATTGGCAATGCTCAAACTGCATCAGCATGCAAAACTGTGGAGCTGGGGATGACCTCTCTGTAAGAACAGAGATCATAGCTGAAAGAGGGAGTCTAAATTTGGCCACTTTCAGGTAGATAATACAGTGAACAGTGAACTTTATGGAAGAATTGTGCATCTGTGTGGCAGCCTTTACTGTCCCCCATCAGACATTAAATAAGAGAGCAAATTCATGCTTTATTCTGTGACTTGGTAAAACAGGTTAAGTTGCATTGTTTTTGATTACTCCAATGCTGGAAGCTAATCTCTTGCTTAAGTGCTTTGTAGACTT
>VZUA01081010.1:7918-18282 GCA_013401035.1 Horornis vulcanius | reverse complement strand
GTATTGGGTAAAAGTCTGCGTTGCTGCTAGTCCTTGCTGCAGAACTGTCTACTGATCAGTGTTCCCCCAGCTACCACCAAGACTTTTGAAGGAGGATTTATCTGGTAGTTATTAACAACCTATACAGCACCCTATCCTGTAAAGAAAAAGCCTGTGCTTCCCTGCTGGCATATGTAAGTGGATTGTTTCCTGAATGATTTTGTCATGTTTGGATACAATGAACAAGAAGGGGTCAGAGACATTTTCTTTTAAATTCAAAAGCTGTTGGAAAAGAAAGTGAAGCGTGAGGGGGTTTTTCACTCATAAAAAACCATAGATCATACATATTTATTTCACTTAAACCTGATGGTTTAAGTGATAGTCAGTTTATTAAAATCACACTTAAAATCTAACAGTTATGGTTCTGTCTTATATTTAGAAGATTTTTTCATTCTAAGGCTTTTGATTGTATCCCTCTCAGCATTTTGTCTCTCCTACTCCCTCCTTCTCCTTATCCTTCCCTACTTAATTTGTGTAATGTTTGTTTCTAAAAGCCATAGCTTTCTGGAATCATTTGGTTTTGTGTGTCTGTGACCATGGCTGAAAATTGCCCTGTTTGTGGCCAAATACTTGTGATTATTTTATTAAGCTATAGTGAATGGCAATGGTTATATTCGATTCCACACGAAAAATATATGGATAGCTGTTAAGTGACAACATTAATCTAGCTCTTTTAGTACCTGGAAAACACTTCATGTCCCCTGACTCCTAATCCTTTGGATTCCTCCTCCAATGGCATTTTGAAGCAAGAAACTGGGGACATAATCTGTGCTGCCCTGTCTTAAATGTCATGTAGCAAGGTAACACTGAATGTTTTCCTTTGGACACTGATAGCCAAAAGATTATTTCCCATTACTGGTTTCTGAAAGTACCACATAAAAGACCTGAAAGAAACCTGTTTTTTTCTTTGGATTTTGGTCACAATAGTTGCTTACTCCACATTTTATCATGAAGTTTTTAGAGTAGGGTTCATTCTGTTGTACCACACAAGCATTGCAGAGGCATCCTAAACCAAAATGATCTATTTGCCATTTTCAGTTTTTCTTTGTACATTCTGATGATACTCCATGGCTCTTATACTGCTCTAAGATATTTTCTAACCTCATTATCTTCTAGTTTAGATCAGTGTGCTGGCCAACTGTCAGATGGTGGTGAATGCTGTTGCTAATGAACTGTATACTGTTCAGGGAATCAAATGTTGGCTTCACATTTAGTACACAGATTTGGAGATTTTATATATGGGATAAGAATGGTGTTTTGTCTCTTTTTGTTTTTATCTTGATAGGTGTTAACATTTAAACACATTATCCATAACACACCTGAAACAATTGCATCTTGAAAGGAATGTTTCAGTCAAAGGACAAAGAAAAATAATTCACAACACATGAGGACTCTTTCTGAATTCAGCTCAGTGAGAGCTATGACTTTATTTATAATGCTTTATAGTGCACCCAGCTGATACAGCTCTCCTTGAAATTTTGTCTTGCAACATGGACTATAACTCCTAGGAAAAACACAGCCTGAGCATAATTCTGCTAACCTATGAAACCCTTGAGTATTAATATTCTTACAGTGGCATAGCCAATATGCCAATTAGCTTCAATTAGATTGTGTTGGGCTGATTTATGAAGAGTGTGGGGGGTTTGGTACCTTATTGTAATATAAAACTAAAGCGATGCAAAAAAACCCCCTGAAAGATGTTTTATAGCATTTGTGGAGTTTTGTTTTCTTTAGCATGTTACTGAAAAAGAACATCACCAGATAGAACTCTTCAAAGCTGCACTATACAAAACATTGATTTACTTTGACTCATGTTCGTGTGCCATCAATCTGAATCCTGATGTCATGTTGAGAGACATCTTCATGGGAATAGGATTCAAGGGATTAATAGTCAGATTGACAGTATGTAACTAGTCATAGAATACCTAAATTTCAAACAGTGCAGAATTTTGTTGACCTCATTGCTACATACACAGATGCACACTTTGCACATTATTTTCCAACTACATTAGTTAGACAGATAACAGTTACAAAGAGATTGTTTTCAGTAGGCATGAAATATCTATTACACGTGGAATAAGCATGTAATGAAGTGCTGCCAAATGGACATATACTCCTGTCTGCTGAGGATAGAACAAAAAGCAATGGACTTTCATTTCAGCAAAAGGGTTGTTAGTTACCCATGAGGAAGAAGGTTTTCATGCAGTTATTACAGAATCATAGAACTGCAGAATTGTTAAGGTTGAAAAACTTAAACATTGGAGCAGTTTATTTAGAAATGCTGTGGAATCCCCTTTTTGAGAGGCTCCAAATCAGTCTAGCTATGCAATGAATATGGTTAATATGCATTCAGCCTGTCTTTGGCCAGGTGAATGGGTTATGTGGACTCATGGATTTAATAAGAACAGCAATTTTTTGCTAGTAAAACAGTTTTTGCTAACAATAAAACAGTATATATTTTTCTGAAAAATCTCATATTTTAGACCATCAGCTCATATTGATAAAATAAAAGGCCTTGGTAGCAAGTATAGTTTACCTCACATAACCACATATAACTAGACATCTCTGTTCTTTCCTAGAAAGAAATGGCTCGTTCACTTCTACAAGATATGAGGTATTCCACCGATAATGAATGGTAGCTTGGGTTGTAAAAGACCTTAAAGGTCATCTCATTTCAACTCCCAGCTGTGAACAGGGACATGTTCTACTAGACCAGGTTGCTCAAAGCCCCTCCTTACCCAGCCTTGAACTGTTCCAGGGATGGAACAGTATCCACAACTTCTCTGGGCCACTGTACCAGTGTTTCACCACCCTATTAGTAAAGAACTTCTTCCTAATATTGGGTCTCAGTCTCTCTTCATTTAGTTTAAAACCATTCCTCCTTGTCCTATCACTATGTCTGCCTATGAAAAGTGTTTTGTATTGATTTATAACTGCAGACAAAATACGTATGACTTATTTATCTCCATCATTCACCTTACTCTGGATGAGGGCCTACCAATATACTCACATGTTATAAAAAATACCAGGTTATTTAAATTCAAAGATGATTTCTAGGCCACATATGGATCATAGAAATGACAGTTCTTATCCAAATCCACTAACAGTCAATAAATTAGTAAGTACTATGCCTCTAAATCTGTTAGTCTGGTCTATTTTAGACAACTGCATTAAAATTGCATTTTAGATATGCAAATTCTCTCTGATGACTGTAAAAGGAATCTTCTATGACTAGAACAGTGGTAGATATTTATACTGTATTTAAGTTAGATCAGATAAATCTTTGTCTGGATTATTGTCCTAGTATCGATAACATTATCAACCATCTCATTTTTATTTAGTATCATAAGTCTCTAGGTTCAAAAGTAGACTGCCTTGCACTTGCATTGAGATAGGCAAGGTGAAAGCTCCCAGTTGACTGGAAGCAGGCTAATGTCTCAGTCTTCAAAAAGGACAAGGATGACCCTGGAAAATACAGGTCTCTTAGTCGCACTTCTCAGCCTGGTAAGGTTATGAAGATTATTCTGGGTGATATTGAAAAATACCTGAAGGACAATGCAGTCATATTCACAGCCAGCATGGCTTCATGCAAGGAAAGTCCTGCTTGTCAAGCCTGATTTCATTTTATGATAAAGTAACTCACCTGGCTGATCAAGAGAAGACAACTGATATTTCTGGATTTCAGTAAAGCTGTTGGTACTGTCTCTCACAGCATCCTGTTGGAAAAAATGTCCAGCACACAACTGGATAAAGACATCATGGGATGGATGAGCAACTGGATCGTGGGTCAGTCACAAATGGAATGGAGTGACATCAGACTGGTGACCTGTCACTAGTGGAGTTCCACAGCGTGTCATGATATGTTTTTATGTTAAATGGGTTGTTTTACTGTTATCTGTGCTAACAATTGTAACCCCCTCCCTTTTCCCTGTACTGTTAGTACTGCCTAGACTGCATTACTTAGCTGTCAATCCTTCCCTAACCCTGCCTTTTCTTCCAGATTGTTCCCTATCAGTCTCCCAATCTTTGATGCCTTATTAGTTGTTTAGATTCTCCTCTCCTCCTGTCTTCCTTTATTGATTTCAGTAATGTAATCCCCTCCTTATTCCCCTTTCCCTATTGGATCCTTACCCTGACCTCTCTCCCCAAAGCAGTCTCTTAAACCCACTGCCCTGCCCTGAGAGATGCTTTTTCTTTCACTTTTCGTTTAGAGATTTTAAGGTTCTAGCCTCTGCTCTGTCTTTGAGTTAGGTTGCATTTTATGTTATGCTTTTATAATGAAGGAATCTCGGGGCTGCCAGCTGGGCCCATCCTGCATTCCGCTAGGCCCATCCCGCATTCTTTACACCGATCCGCCGGTGCCTGCCTGGGGCACACGGGGCCCAGGGGAACGTCTCACACTCCCATAAAAGAGCAGTAAAAAGAGTGCAACCACAACAGGGCTCCATCCTCATCCCTGTGCTCTTCAACATAAATGACCTGGATGTAGAACTGGAAGGGATACCAAGGAAGTTCACAGATGATACAAAACTGGGAGGAGCTGTTGACTGCCTTGAAGGCAGAGAGACCTTGAAAAACTAGAGAGCTGGGCAATCATCAACAAGAAGAAGCTCAACAAAGCAAAATGCATTTGATTCTACACCTGGTGCAGGGCAACCCTGGACATATGGACAGACTGGGGAATGAGATGCTGAAAAGCAGGGCCATGGAAAGGGATTTGGGGTCCTGGTCTGTGACAAGTTGAATCTGAGCCAGCAGTGCCCTGGCAGCCAGGAGGGCCAACCCTGTCCTGGGGCATCAGGCACAGCACGGCCAGCCAGGCAAGGGAGGGGATTGTCCTGCTCTGCTCTGCTCTGGGGCAGCCTCACCTCCAGTGCTGGGGGCAGTTTGGGGTGCCACAATATACAAAAGTCATTAAATTATTAGAGAGTGTCCAAAGGAAGACAACAAGGATGGCGAAGGGCCTTGAGGAGAAGCTGAGGAGTGCCTGAGGTCACTTGGTCTGTTCAGCCTGGAGAGGAGGAGTCTGAGGGGAGATCTCACTGCAGTTACAGCTTCCTTGTGAGGGGAGAAGCAGGGGCAGGCACTGATCTCTTCTATGCGGTGACCTGGGACAAGGCTTGAAAGAGTGGCCTGAAGTGGTCAGGGGAGGTTTAGGTTGGATATTAGAAAAAAGTTGTTCATTCAGAGGATGGTTGGGCACCAGAATAGGCTCCCCAGGGAAGTGGTTACAGCAGAACACAAGAATTTGATCAATACTCTTGGGTACATGGTGTGACTCTCAGGGATGATATTGTGCATGGCCAGGAGTTAGACTTGATGGTGTTTGTAGGTCCCTTCTGACTCAGCTTTGCTTTGATTCTATAAAAGATCTTGTAACAATTCAATCTTTATTTGATCTGACTCTAGATCCTGACCTCAGCTGATATCCGTCCTCATAATCTAGGGAAAAAAGAAATACTTTTTTCAGTTGTTTATCTTGATTTCTTGAGTGCAACAAATTCCTCTAGTCAGAAGCTTGTTTTACCCCCTTTCAAACTCTTTTAGGCTCTTTTATTTATCTATTTATTTATTTTATTATTTTATCTCACCAGCTCTAAAACATAAGTGGTGAGACAAATCAAACTCAAATATTGTAAAAATACATTAAAATTTTAACTGAAGTCAGAACTTAAAGTGATGTACAATGCAGAATCTTATACTGCACCTCAGCATGACACAATTTTAGTCAAAGTTGTTCTCTCTTGGAGTTTCATTGCCTCTTTCATTTTCTCTTTTTTTCATTCAGGGAGACAACCAGTTCTTTATGGATGTGTTGGTTTTTTAAGTTTTATATATTGTGTCTGCACACTTGCCTGTTTTCTAGACGATAACAAGGAAGAGAGAAGAGGGACCAATAATGGAAAATAATGATGGGAGGGGGAGGATTATGAAATACTCTTGAACCTCCAGAGGCAACATATTTCTATCGCTACCTCTGGCACCAGAAGTAGTTGGCATGAGAACAACTGTCTCTTTTACTCGTCTTTAGTGCAAGGAGACAAAGTTTCTGGTAAAATTTGTACTACCCCAGCAAATTTTTAGAAAGAGGATTGTTTCACTAATTGTCATATCTGTACTGCACAGACTTCTTCCTTATGTGCTTTTCAAATTAGTAACACGAAGCATATTAAACTGATTAATAGCTGTGTGAATTCAGGATCAAGCTGGTTGGAGACAATGAGTTGCACTTGTATGTCTAAAATTATGGGGCATTGACTAATACTGGCAAAACAAGAACATACTTGAAATCAGTTGAGAATTAGTATAAAAATTTAAATGAAATTGTTATCAAATAAAATTGCATTTATTAGAATTATTCAGCTTAATGTTACATCTTTTTGTACTCTTAGATAAGCCTTTTGACTTCAGCCTTGGAGTATCCTAGGGTATGGGACCTCCAGAGCAATATTTGCCCATAATATGAGCAGGACGCACTAACCCAATCCCAGAGGTGTGTGGGGCCAGTCAAGGGAGGGAAATCTGAGAGTGTGGGAGAGAGGCCATGGGGTGAGATAGAGATTTGATTTATCAGGAATCACTACAGCCCCCATGAACGCGAGGAATTAAGGCTCCCAGAATACAGTGGCAGTACAAATGCCATCTGTCCCGTTTCTGGGTTGAATCATTTGCATGCAGTTTGTTTTACATGAAACATACTTTGGAGTATTGTAGTCATTACAGTATTCAGCCTAAGCTGCTTGTAGCTTTGTGTGAAGATAGAAATATGAAGAAGTATTATGGTTACAATACAGAAAACTTGAACAAAGAAGATTTTTCCTTTTCTATAGATACTGTGTTTGATTTATATTATCTTCCTGCAAATACTTGTGCCTTGTCTTGAATATCTGGATAGCAATCCATATTTTAACAATGGTCTACTAATGCATAAAATCAACTGTAGTTGTAAAATTGTGCTAGCACTGCAAGTTCATTCTGTGCCCCACTTACTACAGAATATTAGAACTTCCAATGTACTGATCCTTTCCTTCTCCTTTTTTGAGTTGGTACCTTAAGTACAGTTAGAATTGGGTTAATCCAGCAGAAGGTCTGCATGGAGCTGCAAGAGGATGTGTGACAGGACTAGCAGTGATGTACATGTGGTCTCTGACTATGGTGCAGCACTGCAGCTTCACCCGTTTGGAAGGAGCTGGGAAAAATATGTGGAATAGGAGTTAGGAGAGCATGAGATGCCACAGCTGTAAGCAGGACTGTGAGGAAATGGACCAAACCCAAGTTTCTGGCCCTCTGTGCTCCAGTGAGCTGTTAAAGATTAAATGAACAGTGGATAAACCTGTTTTTTCTCCTTGCAGGCAGCCCTACTACTCTTAGGCCTTATGGATGGTATTCATCTTGCCCAACTTTAGAGTTGACAGCACAGATGTCTACAAGTACTCAACGTAGCATCTTTTTATAATTCATAGAGGGCACCTTGGGGTACATTTATCTAAATCTAGAGTAGGTATCTAAAATAGGCCAGAGAAATCATGTCTCAGAAGTATAATATCAAGCATTTACTGGATTCGAATTTGATCTATCATATCCAGGCTCAGTATGCTATACAATAATTTGTGCATTTATAAGTATCTTCATTGCCTGTGTCATCCTGAGGAAGGGTCTTAAAAAGATTTGCAGTCATAAGGAAGAAGAACAGATGGTATAACAGCTTCATCTGGCAATGACTAACATACACATATGAGGCCTGCTCAGGACTGATGCCTTTCTCCTCTAAGTAATTGAACAGCTTCTTAACAGGACAGCTGGAAGGACTGCTGAGCCCACTCCCATTTTTCTTGACATGGTGGCCTGGATCTGAAACAGAACAGAGGAGCTGAGTTTCCTGGCATGACCAATTTTTTACTTACAATATTAAACACAAACAAGGAAAAAATAAGTAGGATAGTATTAAAATACTAAAATTTGTTTCTATGTTCCTTTGGCTTATTACAGAAAATTTTAAGGTTTGCACACCCATGAAGCAGGAATAAATCAGAAACTGAGTTACTAGTGATTGAAGGAGAAGATAGGAATATTCTTATAGCAAAGAAAGAATAGATCTTGCAGTGCCTGAGGAAAGTCATTCTCTTGTAGGTGTCAAAGGTAAATCCAGAAAGCTATTTTGACAGAATACACTGGCAGAATGTTTCAGAAAGGATCTTGTTAGGTAGATCATGGTTCATAGATAACACTGAGAATCAGTGCCAGGACTGAGGATTTCCATGTATGCAGAACATGGGAAGTTCTTTGATTTCATTACTGGGATGCAGAGAGTGAGTGAGGTCTAAAAAAAGTCTCCCTATATGCCTCAAAGAAAGTCAGTTGAACCTGATTGCTAAATTGTCAAGAAGTGAATAAAGGGCAGAGGAGAGGTAGGGGTTTTTTGCAGATCTAGGATAGAGATCTACCTTTATGTACCTATGTTGTTACATTTTTGGCAGAGAAGAAGCTCCTGGAGCTGTGCTGAGGTTTTTTTCAAGAGAAAGAGCATAAATTATAAAATCTTATGAACAGACAAGTTTCATTTAGAAGAAAATTTTTGGAAGCTTAGATTTAAAGAAGATCTCAGTGATTTTTCTAATAAAATAAAACCAAAAACAACGGCAAAAGTCATAAAATATGTTCAAAGACTTTTCTGGGTTAGAGGAAAACAAACTAAAAAAATAAAACAGTGTGCCAAAAGAAATTGAGAAGGCAAGATCTTATATGACATCTTCTAATGCTGAAGACAGACCTAGCTGAGCTCAAACATCAGTTGAAAATAAGAGTTAAGGACACAAAAGGGGAAGAGTTTTCAAATCACCTAAAAAAAACCTCTCTTAAATACTACTCTTGAATTGTTCAAAAGGTATTTCTTTACAAGATTCTCTAGAGGCCCACAGAAAATTCAAATTTCCTGTTCAGGGCAAGCACCAATCAATTATATCAGTTATTTCCTGAATCAACCAACAGAAACTGGAAGTCGTCAAACTTTTTAGCAGATCTTTATTCTAATCTCTGCTCCAGTACTCAATTGTCCTTCTTCATACCTTATTACATATTTATCATGTGCCTTAGCAATATATACACACTAGTGATTTAATCAGATCTTGAAGTGTTCTTAAAGAAAAGGTAGCCTTTTAAAACAAAAATTTTCAGATTTTTTTGTTTGCTTGTTTGTTTTAGTTTGTGTTGTTTTCAGACTTACCAGTTAACAGTCCATTTAACCTTCTTCATGCTAAAATCTGAGACAGAATTACGGTGTAGACCTGCAGGGAAATTTGGAAGAAATGTGAGGTCTTGCTGCTGAACATGATTTGTCATGAAACAAAACCCAGCTTGCTGGGTCAATGGGCCCACCAGATTGAAAGGCCAAAATAATTCAGACTCTACTGCACACATTTGCTCAACCATCAGTCTTTTATTGCCACCATCCTGATTGACTTTTGACACATTCCTGCCTTTCCTCTGGCTAGGGCAGACAATACCACAGCCCTCAGGTGAACAACAAAGGCTAGAGAAAGCTAATCTAAACTTCATCATCCTTCCTTGAGCCAACAGGATTCCTACTTTCCACCTGCTGTGTTCACCTATCTCTGCCCTGGCTCTCCCAGGGCCACAAACCTCAACAAAGCATTTTAAACCACTCTGCAAAAGGGAAGTATTTCACAGTGGGGCTTTCTAGGTGTGGGTTAATTTGCTTATGAGACCACCACAAATACTCTTTCTCATTCAGCTTCCCTGAGAGTGAGATATTTATAATCTCAGCACGTGTACCTTAGGGAGAAACACTGCCAAGTTTTCAGCTAAGCTATCAGGCTGTATGTCTCAAATGCATGGTACCTCACCCTGAACCAAAGGGTGAGGGGTCTGAATGATCAGAAAGCAAAGACAGAAGGTGCAAAAATATATTTGAGCACCAGGGTTCAGATGCTTGACAGTGACAAGGCAAAGAATTGAAAAGTAGTTGCCCTGTGGGATGTGGCATTTTCTGGACATNTATATAGTGCAGACAAACACATCTGCTGGATGTGTAGTCCTCTAACTTTGGATAAATCATTGTTGGAGGAGTGGAGGGAGAGGGAAAAAAAGAGATATTTGTTGTTCCCAGGTGGTTCTTATCATGAATGATTGTTTTGCCACTGGAGGCTGCATTAGAACAGCTCCCAAACATCCTAAGCTCATCTTTTCCCAGGAAATCTGTATGTGAGTTGGAAGAATGTCTTCGTACAAAGAATTTCAATGTAAACAACGAAATAAAAATGCAAAAAATACAATGCAAAACTTTCTTCTTTATCTGGCCTTCAAAA
>VZUA01080988.1:0-12718 GCA_013401035.1 Horornis vulcanius | reverse complement strand
TTAGTGATTTTTGTCCAGCTCCCCCCACACCTGACGCTGTTGTCTAAGCAGTTTTTAGTGTGAGCTTGTGGGAGATAGCTCTTGCCCTAAGGACCTCTCTGCTCAGCAGGCACCATGACTGCAGGAACCACAAGTGTGCAGGAGATGAGCCCGGAGACATGCAGTCATTCTGACATTTACATAACACTCCTTGCTCAAAGGGACCCTATTTTGTCCCTAAAGTTAGGACTTAGTGTAGGGCTTCATAGCACCTTGAGGAAAACAGGGCACGGGAAATACAGATATTAATTGGCTGAGAGTAAATCTCTTTGGGGGGAAATTGTAGATGATATTGGTGTGTCTTTTAGAGCAAGACGAACATTCCCTCAACACCCGACTTGTACTCAACCTAGCACGGCTGTATGTGTGGGAGACAGGTGAAACACTCTTTGGGACAGATTATTACCCAGAATCCATATTTTAACAATCCCCATCCCTTCCCTTTCATTGTCTGGTGTATTTGCATCTTTAAACAGAGATAGCTGAGTTGGGAAAGGATTGTTGTTTTGACTGCACAAAGGAAGTGGAGCCCTCAGTCCCCTCCCTTCTCAGTAGGAAGCAGCAGCACCCTCCTGAGAGCAGCCCTTGTCAGCCCTCGGGAAAGATGCAGGATGTCACTGGGACAGAGTATAAAACTGACTTGCAAAACCTGGGCAAAATACCTGAAAGGTACAGTCTGGAAAGATATTCACCAGCAAGAAATAAGGAATAGGGCTGGAGGACTGGGTGGGTATCATTTGTGTTTCTGAGCTGGGGCCAAACCACACTGATCCAGATGGGTATGGAAACGTGATGTAAACCATGTTGCTTAGAGACTCTGCACTATGGGCAATTGTAGCAGTAGTAGGTCTAAGCATAGTTTTAAAGGTTTATTATTAGAAATGGTACTCTATAATCCTCAAACTTCTGCTGAAAACAAGAAGGCCAAATCACACTGGAACTATTTCAGCCTTTGCTTCTTAAAGAGAGGATGTATTGTTTCTGCATTAATGAATGAAATGTTAGCAACCATTTAAGTTAGAAGTAACTCATGGTTAATTTTGCTTGTTCTCTGTTTATATACAAAGTTTTTGCTTTCATTGTATTTCCCCCCGTTACTTAAATGCATCATAAATTGGTTTTTTATTATGCAGGAGGCTTGTAGACATACACATTTATCTAATGCATAGACAATTACGGAAATATGGCACTACTATAAAAACCAAGCCAATGTAAATGAATGATAGATAATATTTCTAAACATCTTAGTTCACTGAATAAAGGGAGGGAATCATGACCTTAGCAAAGTTTAGCTGGATCTTAATAACATTTATGTCAGTCCCACCTTTTGGGAGAAGCCTAAAAACTTTGGTCCTACTGAGCAAAAAGCTGTGCTGATTTATGCCAGCTGAAGCCCAGGCATAGTGTTACATGCCACGATTTATTTTTTCAAACTGAACTTGCGCATTCTTGCTGTGACATTGACATTCTTTGCTGTAGCTGTTGCTAGGGGAGGGTGGGCTAGCACTGCCTGCAAAGTGCAGGCTTCTCTCACGCTCTCCCCAGTGCCAGGGAGGGAGCATTAGGCAGCAGGGCTGATCACTGCTGCAGGCAGTGCTGTGGATTAAAGGCTTCATTAACCCAAGTGTATCACTCAAGGCACACGCGTCTGTTGTTCAAAGTGTGCTTTGAGCGTTAAGATTGTGGGTCCAGTTCAGAAGCCTGTACTTACGCCTTATTCCTCTGAAAGGACAGAGATGCATTTCTTCCATTCTCTTTTCCTGTCCAAGTGTCTCTATCCAAAATCCACTGCGTGTGGCAGAAGAGCCAAAGTTATCTTCTCTGTGGGTAACTTCATAGTACTGAGGAAATAATAACTCCAGTGAAATTAGACTCTTAGAAAAAGATGGCATTAGGATCCCATCTTCTGCTAACATGTGGAAATTCTTGAACAGCAAGAAGATTATTAGTTACATAACTCCCCTCCTGGAGGCCCAAGTGGTTATTATGTCACCACTTAATTTTTCTACTGTCCTTCATGTCACACAATGCCCAGTAGACTTGTCATTACAGTAGAAATACGGATTTTGCTTACTGCAGCATACACAAAATGAGGGTGATGGCTATTCCTTCTTCTAGCCTGCTTGTGCCCTTCCTATATACATTTCTTGTACTGCCATAATCTAAATAGCATTTCAGCTAATGACAGGTTTCTGTGTGACAAATGTGTCAGTCTAGAGCATCCCTCCATATAATGCTGGACGTGAACAAGTATCCAGGTGACTGGGCACAGAAAACTGTGTCTAGGAGTTTACACACCACCAGAGCTGAAAGGCAGTAGATGTGCTGGGCAAGAGCTTTCCTGAAGATTTCAGGTGTCCTGGCTGGGAAGGATTTCAGACACCAGCAGAGCCCAGGGGCTTACACTGCAGCCTCTGACTCGAGAGTTGCACAGATGCAGTTTCTCTCTGAATAAATGCAACTTGCGTCTCTTCTTGCATTAAGTCAGTGTTGCAAGGCTGACTCTTGTATTGCAAATCTGCTTGTTAGTGAGGATGGTGGGTCTCTTGATTTACCTTGCTGCAATCCTATGCAAATGGTTGTTTCTACCAGCAGGCTAGTCTTCTCCCCAAACCTAATTCTTCTAGATTACTGCAAGACATGTTCTTGCCAAAACTGAAAAAAGATGAGACAGCCCTCGTTACCGAATTGGCCTTGAGACTTTTGTCAAGTCTGAATGAATGATAAAGTTCATGTTTTGCTTCTCACCAGATACCAGCTTTTGAAGCAGATATGGCATCAGTTGGCATCAGGCATTACATTTCCTATTATGTATCAAAATGACTGCCTTTCTGCTGGTTGCAAGTAGCCTCTGATTGAATCATTTCTTGAGACTGAGGGAAGTTTGACCTTAAGCCAGCTGCTCATTTTTCAGCACATTCTAGGCACACCAGACAGATCCTCAGATTTACATGTCTCCCATGGCTTCAGCAGCATTGGGCTGAGGCCATGGCTTGGCTACTACATCCCCGTGTGCTTGTGTCTTTGATTTTTTTAGGGTATGGATAGCAGTGCTGACTTGTGCTCCATTGCAGGAGGAACTAAGCAAGTTTTGTGGTTTTCCCTGCAACTCTGATATAAAAGGAGTGTGATGACAAAGTTATCACTTAACTGATGTTTTAATTAAGTTTCCACTTTGCTTGGTTGCATCTCTGGATTTGCACCCTCAGTATAAAGGGTATAATCCTGCACCTCATTTTTGCGTGTGGTCTGCATTTGTTTATGCAGCCTGATTACAGCAGGGGTTTTTCAAGTAAAAGCCTTGGTGTATCAGTGTGAGTCCTGGGAGTGTGTGGGTTAATGTTTGTGCAAGTTAGTGTTTGCATCTGCCCACTCCACATCTGTTGAGACTGACTAGGAAGATGCAATTTGTCTTCAGGTAAGTTGTGTCTGATACTGACTTATCCAGGTCACAGCATCTTGACACAACAATAGATATTGGAAATAAAATCTGTGGGTCTGTTGTTATCCTTTGACCTTAACACCCTCCTGTCTCTTAAGCATATTGATCCCACGATGACATGAGGAGGACTGCTGCTTTTTTGTAAGGTATCAGAGCAGCATCTCTCTATTTGGATTCATTTCTATTTTTCCCCTTCTGATTTTCTTTAATATCAGTATTTCACAAGCTTTCAACCTGCAGGACATGATACACAAGTAGAGTAAAGCTTTTCATTCAGCTTCCTGATAGGCATAAGACAAGCTGAGCAGTCCCTCCTGGGTTTCCCAGTACAGCCCTATTTGCCTTTGCTGGAATTACTGCAGCCCCTGGTGAGGATTCACACAGCAAAAGTCTCTTGTGCAGAGCCACCGGCTTTCCCAGACACTGGCAGCCGCCTTCCCCTCCTGTTTCAGTTCTTCCTTCCTGTTCCTTTGCCAAGTGTGCACCAATCTGTTGTGTGAGCCAGAAAGGTAAGCTGCAAAAGTGCCTTTTGAATGCCTGAGGCAGTTTCACCCTTGGCATGTCTTTGGCAATGGCTGGTAGGGCTGGGACAGTCGTGTGCCACCTGCCTTCTGGGCTGCACTACTGGCTCTTTAGCTCTTCCTGCAAAGGGCTGTGACAGCACCAGTGCCTGCAGTGCCCTTCACCTTATTCCCCACAGATTGTGGGTAAAATGACATTTCTCTGCTGAGGAGGTTGCCTCTTGATGGAAGGGCCTTCCTTCCCTCACAAATACCAATCCCTGCTGGCAAAGCAGCACTGGGCAGGGTAGAGCTTTGCCAAGTGCCCATTTTCCCTGAGTACATGTTCTTCTGTGCATCCCTGCTGCCACAGTGAAATGACAGAGTGGCTGGGGCCCTCCAACAAGCACATAAATGTTGCAGTGGGTTGTGGGGTGCAAATAATGCTGGAGATGGGAGAGTGCAGGCAGAAGATGGATTTCAGCCCTGGGAACAAAGCACTCTCTATGCAGATCCCTCTCTGCTATTACCTGGAGATTCAGCCTGCCCTTGGTGCTGACAAGGAAAGAACTGACAACTCTCCCTGGGGTATTTTATTTTGAGTCTGCACCAGAGACTGGAGAGAGGCTCCAGTTTTGCCACAGAGCTCTGGGGGCAGATGTCAGTGGGAGGCACTTGTCTGTAGCAGTGGGCCTTGGAGGGGGGTGCTGCTCTTTGCTGTGGCTCTGTGCCTTGCAGCTCACACGTTTGGGTTACCTAAAACTGCTTCTTTCTGGGTAACAGAAGTCTGCACTCCCTTTCACAGAAAAGTGTGATATAAATAATGATGAGTCTCCTGAGAACAAGCGCTTGTAGTCTGGAAGCCCTCCCCAGGACAAGCTGTGGAGACATTTCTGTCAGCAGCAGAAATTTTTTATCTGGATTCTAGTGTGACAGGCCAAATAATTCCCCTTCCCATCCTGAGAGGAGTTGCCTGGGACAGGTACCAAGTGTGCATTTCAGGCTGCTGGCTGCCTGGCTCCTGAAACTCCCTGTGGCTTTACAGCCTCCTCCTGATGTCCAGGGTAGCAGTAGAGATATGGCCCCAACCTGATCTCACTCAAGAGGAAGGGTGTGTGCTCTTGCTGTGGCAGCACTGCAGGTTTCATGAGCAAAATGAAAGACAGACCTATTGTGGTTTAGGTTTTTAAGCATCTGCAAGCATCTTTTGTAAGTGTTACAGCAAAGGAAATGTTTGGAGAGGCTTGCTTTCTGCTACACAAAAAGGAAGATCTGGAATCCCAGGAGGGAAGAGCAATCTTTGCTCTGAGATAAGATGCTTTCAGGCAAATACTGTATTTTTGCTTTCATTTCTGAGAGCCATTGAACTACCCTGAAAGCACTAGTCGATGACAGCCCCTGCAGGCCTGAAGAGACTTTTGAATTCTTGTCTAGTTTAATATTGTTAGTGCTTGGCAGTGGCACATTATTTACCATACTCTCCAGAACTGCTGACAGCTACATTGCTACAGATGTGGAGTCAGTCATTACTACTGCAGGTTAAGAAGAGGTTTTTAAAATAGCCCTGCTTGTAGTCCTGTGCCAGTCTGGTAGACAGGACAGATGATTGGTAATGGACAAAAGCAAAACCACCCCCCAAAAACAAACTCAAGCAAAAATATGTACTTCCAGGCTGAGTCTTCAGGGTGAAATGTATTTGTTTGCAATTTTTTTAGGAGTTAACATCTGCTAAAGAAAGGCTTCACCACCTTGAAGGCTCCCCTGCAGTCCCAGACAGCCAAGGGCAGGTACCCCAGTGACTTTGTAGGGAATTGGTGGATGTCAGTACCTGACTTTGCTTGGCCTGATAGCAGTAGATGCTGTTGCATCATTCAGGAGATAACTTTCATGGATACTGTAACTTCCTTAACTGCTGGAGGGAACACCATGGTCCAGTGTCTAAAGATAGCTTTGGGCAATGTCAGGGTTTAAAAGGCCAGCAGTAGGAGTGGGCTCCTCTTGGAATATGTGGCACAAGCAGTGCCCTGATGCGGTGGGGTGACTGCCTTGGCTCCAGAACCTCCTCCACCTGCCTAGGGGACTGTTCCCTCACATTTTTAGAGCCTCCTACAAGGAGTCTTTTGAGGGCAAGTCTCCAGTTTCCCATTTGTGACTTTTTTACATACGGAGTGTCTGCAGATGGATGTTTTTTATCTCGTGGGTGTAGCAGCAGAGAGCTGCGATGTCCAAGAGCTGCCAGGTCACAGTGGCTGCTGAGGCAGCCCTGTGAGCGCGGTCAGTGTGACTGCTCAGCATCCAGCGTGTTTTGCATTCCTCTTCCTTTAGCACCTGACGGCAAGACGGGGCTGCTGTTTTACTTGCGCTGCAAAAGCGGTGTCTGCAATCTCGTGTCACCGCCACTGCCACAGCACGAGGAGCCTCTGAAGGAGTGCTCCCCGTCTCTCCTGGCACAAGCCAGCCCATTTTTGACGCTCAGCTGCTGCCGCTCAGCCGGGTGGCCGCGCTGTGCCCCGCGGTGCCCGGGCGTGCTGCCTCCCTGCGGGGGCTCGAGCTGCCGTTCCACCTGGGAGAGGCTGGCACGGGCAGGCATTGCCCTGCTGCCAGCCATCTGCGGGGAACCCCGTGTGGCGAATTCCCTCCCTTCTCTCTGCGTCTGCGGGGAAGTCACTCATCGGGAAGCACCCTCGGTGTTGGCAGGTTTTCATCCCCTCTATGGTTAATCTGGAAATTCGGCTGAGTGTTAATGTGACTGCAAGCTGGGTAGCATTTTGACTTGGTGATGAAAATAAGTTTTGTTGTGGTTCCTTTTCCTGCATTCAGCTGTGTCTGGAGCAGCCCAGCCATACACAGGCTTGTCAGATGCCAGTTTGACTGATCCTCACCTACTGCCTGCTTCTCTGTGCCTCCACCAAAGGGTGACTTTTCTGGTGCCGAGCATTTGTGCAGCAATATAGCTGAGCTCACCATCCAAGAACTGTGAGGGCCCAAGCCAGTTTTTTAATTGTATTTTTCTGGCAAATAGCCATAGCTTGGTCTCAAGAAAAAGAAGTCAAGTATTTCTAGCTCTCAGCCCTGTGTTTGTCTGTTGTGGAGCAAAGCTTGGAAGTACAGCTGGACTTACACAGGCTTAACTCAGTTGTGGAAGAGAGTACCCAGACTGCTGGGATAGAGGGAGGAATGATGGAAGCCAACAAATCAGCCCCATTTTGCAGGAGTTTAAGAGACCCTGGGGGTAGAAGAGCTTCCTTGGACATTCATGTGTCTGAGGATGGTCCGTTTGCATGCTGGAAGTGTGTTGTGGAAGAGAGTACCCTTTTGGCTTGTGCTGAACAACAAAGGCTCCTGTCAGACAAATCCATGATTTTTTGACCCCTTGCAAACAGGTCTGACTGAACAGCTGAGCATGAGCTGAATTTCACTGCATTACCCTTGTGGGAGAAACAGAGGCCCTGGGTTATGCTGGGGAGTGCCAGAAGCTGCAATAAAGACCTGACAAAACTCATTGCATGGCATAAGCATGATGAAGACAGGATTATCAGCATGCGAATTGTCCCACATACAAAACATGTACCATCTTCTGGGTGATTTGTTTGCTATTTTACAAATCTGTTTTAGATGCAGCCTCTACAGTCTTGTCTCCAATTGAGGGGAGGAGGGTTTATCTATCACCCTGAATTTCCTGCAGCATGTGGAGCCTGTTTAGGAGCCATCTGCCTTGGATGCTTGGCCCTTGGCATCTCCAACACAAACATAAACCTTCCTATTAATTGCAAAAATATGTTGCACCAACACAGTATTTCAGGCAGGTTGACTGGCTGGTTCAGTAACTCTTCATCACCCTCCATAATAAGCACTTATTTTCAGAATTTTATTCAGGAGCAACTTGGGACATGTACAAGCCAGTACCTTTCTTGACAAATGGCAATAGGCAATCAGTTGTCCCCCAGGAGCATGTTTGTTCCTGCAGGAGAGCAGAGCTGGAGAGCCTTGCAGAGAGCCACATATTCTGGGCTGTGAGAAACAAGGGCCATGGGCTTGCAGTGGCAGCAAACATNGATGCTTGGCCCTTGGCATCTCCAACACAAACATAAACCTTCCTATTAATTGCAAAAATATGTTGCACCAACACAGTATTTCAGGCAGGTTGACTGGCTGGTTCAGTAACTCTTCATCACCCTCCATAATAAGCACTTATTTTCAGAATTTTATTCAGGAGCAACTTGGGACATGTACAAGCCAGTACCTTTCTTGACAAATGGCAATAGGCAATCAGTTGTCCCCCAGGAGCATGTTTGTTCCTGCAGGAGAGCAGAGCTGGAGAGCCTTGCAGAGAGCCACATATTCTGGGCTGTGAGAAACAAGGGCCATGGGCTTGCAGTGGCAGCAAACATGGCAAGAAAGCCAAATAAATATTTATTTGGGGTGAGAGCTATTGTCACAGTAGGGCAGAACCAAGGCAGAATCCACAATACTGGATGCCAAAAGACAGGAGGAGCAGCTCAGACACAAAATGGTACAAGGCTGATGGGAGGGCTGGGTGGAGGACAACAGCCCAGCTTTTTTTGGCCAGTGCACACAGCTGTGCTCAAGTGTTGCTCAATGGAATTGCTGGGGTATTATTTTTATAGCACTTTCTCTGGAAAGCAGCACTTTGCAGCCCAGTGGGTGTGAGCCATATCCCCACAGCAGGTTGGCACTCAGCTGGTGTCTGTGTACTCATTTTCATTGCAGGCTGATTTAGGGGGCTTTGCAGACAGAAGAGCCTTAGTTGATACTCCACATTGTTTCCTGGGACCAGTGCAAGGCGTAGGAACAGTGAACTCTGTCCAACTTTAGCATTTCAATGCAACAAGTGCAACAAGTTCTTCTGTACCTCAGGAGGGAGATATCTCCCTCCCTGTGGCAGCTGGATTTGCTTTCCCACTTGTGATATAGATAAAGACAATTGGCTTCAAAATGTTAAAGAAAGTCAGGGCACTGTCTTATGAGTGTAGCTGTTCCACTGTGGATGGGGCTTATTCTGGAGTAGAGGAACCAGGGGTAAATTTTTTTTGGTTGGTTTGTTATGTGCCTGCAGCAGTCAGAACAGGCCACGTACAGCAGTATTTCAAACTGGAGCCAATGAGTGCAGACAAAACAAGAAGGGATCCTGTAAACCTATGAACACCCAGGGAGGTGGAGATCCAAGCCCCAAGCCTCCAGACAGCTGCATGTGCAGTATGGTGTTCTGGTTGAAGATCACACAATCACAGAATGGCTGAGATTGGAAGGAACCTCTGGAGATTATTTGGCACAAAGTCTCTTGGTGAGAGCCAGGACATAACTTCCTCCTAGTCTGCCCGAGTCTTGGAGGGTTTAATTGGATTTGGTTGGATACAGATAATTTAATAAATAATACTTATACTTCTACTGTAATTCTACAAATACAGAGATAGCGGCTTTACAGCGGTTTAAACTAGTTTTTAAAGACTCTAAGTAACTTAGTTTCTCAACATAGCAGTTGAGAAAAAGCCCTAAATTATGCTTGGTTTAGAAATTCAAATCTTGGAAATACTGCCTTGTTTTTGCATTCAAGATATTTTCTGTACTGCGTTTCAGTACAGAGTAAATTAGCAGTGGAAGGAGAAAAGATTTGGGAAGAAAAGTGAAATAGAATTTGTAACAAAATGGCAAAACCCAGCTTAAAGCCATGACAATCACGCACATTAACAAAAAGGATCTTGTCACCTCTGTCTGATGCCTTGGGAAGGCTGACCTGAAACAGGGACTGGGCAGAGCTATAAAATAAAGTAGGTATTTATTGGAAGGCCTTTAGGGTACACCTTGGGCAGCACAAGAGCCTGACCAGGGCTACACCCAACGTGGACTGAGAATGGTCACAAAATGGGCCACCAGTCACGAGGTCTTACACTTTTATAAGTTTTGGCTATTTGCATATTGGGGTTTAAGTGTCCAATTGCAGCTTCAGGTTGTGAAGTCTCATCCTTCTTGCTTTTCTCTTCAGCCCATCGTTGTTTGTGCTTTTGGGCTTGAAAGTTGTCCTTGGTCTTCAGCAGGAAAAGGATTTGTTTTGTCTACCTACTCTGTTAAGAGAGCTTACTATTACTTAATATGAGGCTCAGATCTACACCCCCAGCCAGCACAGAATCTGAAAAACATGAAAGCTAAAACTTAAGGCATCATATCAAGTGCTTCCTTTTCCAGCCCCATCTCACATTCTGTCTCTGAGACACAGGGACAAAGGAATGGGTGGTTTAATCCAATTTATCTACTCAGACAAGAAATGATGTTCACCTTCCCTGTGGTACAGTGAGTCCCATCATGGATTACATGCTTGGCTTTCCTCAAGACATGGTTTCGTGTTGGTACATGCTTTTCCAATACCAGTCTTGACTTGTCCTTCAGGTGGCAAATTGCCACATAACCTCTTTCCAAGCCTTAGCCATGTGACCAAACAGACAATAATCCCCAGCCTCATCCTCGGGTTGCCTCAGTTTTTCCTGGAGGACTTTTCCAAAGCATTTCCAGTTCCACTCATAGGGCTTCATCTTGGTCAGAGCCATTAAAGGGGCTCTAGTGAGCTGCAACATTCAGTGATGGGCAAGGGCATGGTTGGAAATAACTCATCTGAAGTGTACTTGGAGAAAAAGTGTTAAGAAATAAAGTGTCAATGATGAGAAGCCTGTAGCCCTTCTAGAAGTATGAGATCATTCTTGCATGAGAGTGATGTAACTCTTATGCATGAAAAAATCCTCAATTATTATTAGGATGGTAATAATACAAATCATTATTCTAAAATAAAGCTGTCTGGGCTTGCAAAATTCACATTCAGATAGTGAGAAAAGGTAATTTTAAGCTTACCAAGCAAACATAATTGTTCTGCACAAGTTTGTATCTTAGCTTCAGTAAGGCAAGGTTCCTGGGGAAATGACAAGTGTAATTAAAACCTGTCTCATCATGTGTGCACACAGGGGAGGGCAAGCTGTGATGGTAATTGTAACTGCTCCTAGCAGGTGTTTTTCTGTTAATATGAGGTATTAAATAAAACCTACCATGTTTACTAACCTAAATACTCTCCTGTATGCTTCTATGCATTCTTTCCCTGACAATACTTGATGATTCCCAGGCAACCCCAGTACTGTGAGGTTTTTATGACTTTTATTTCAAGTTCATTTGCTATTTGCTGCCAGAATTTTCCCAGGGAATGCAGACAAGGAGTGGTAAATGGTGATTAATTTAGACAGCCTAAGTAGAGGACTCACGGCTCCCCATGTAATACAAGAAAGTTAACGGCTTGCCGATGTCCTTTTGTTAGGGAATTGTGTAGCCTGGTTGTTTAATGGAGTGTTTAAAAATTGTGTTGGCAATAGCCTATGAATAATGTATAATGAAATACCTTACTGCCAAGAAACTGCTGATATGCTGGGGAAATTTCCATCAGATGTGAGAAAAATTTTCAAGGCACTGTCTTCTTGGGATGCCCTTTATTTATAGCCTCACTGCTTCAGAGATTGCATTCCCTTTTTAGATACTGCATGTGAAGATGCCCTCCACTGCCTCTGCCTCTGTCTTCCAACTCCACCTGCCTCCATTTGCTTGTGCCTGTAAAAGCTCTGGAATTTTTATGAGATTAGGCTTTATCACCTGAGCACTGTAAGCATGGAATATTTCCTGTGCAAACTTCACCTGTTCTAGGTATCTGCACCAAGGCACCCTGCATCAAAGGAAGATGGACACTGGTCATGACAATGTCCCATGATGCAGGAAGCAGGGTAAAGTTATTAGGGGAAAAAAAGGAAAAAGACAAGTTGGACCTCACAGTGTGAAATCAGTTTGGATGCCTATAAGTTTTCCCCCACGTCCTCCTCCAGTGCAGGAGGCCTCTGTGTGCTTTGGCCATGAGTAGTGGGAAGTCATTATGATATGTAGCAAATAGATCCTGCCTGACCAAAGAAATGAGAAGAGTGAGGGTGAAGCGCTGCTTGCAGGGGAGCTCTGGGGGTTGCACTGCCTCAGGTGCAAGAGGAAACAGGCCTCCTGTAAGACTCTAGGACATAGCTCAGGCAGGCATGGAAGCAGTTACAGTCTTTTCCTTTGCTCCTTGTTTTGGCCCCCAGCTCTTCTCCAGGAGAAAATAAAATCATAGCTTTGTTTCTCACGTGGAGTTTTCCCCACCTGCACTGAAATGCAGAAATGTTCCAGGAGGGCAGGTGGACACAACACATATGACTATGCAGAGTGGTCTCAGCTAAGTGTTTGTCAAGAGCAGACCCAGCTTGTGGAGCCTGTAGCTCTGTGCCCTGCCCCTGCTGTGGTTTTGTTATGAGTAGCCAAGTGCTCGTGCTGCATTTTTGTGTCTGTATTTACACAGTAGAGCCCTGAGTCAAAACATTTCCTGCAATATGGGTACTGTGTTATTAGTGTAATGGTAGAACAAAGCCACATGAGGTTGATGTTGGTATTAGTCAGCCAAGGAAGTGACATCCTCACCTGGGAGGTTAATGTGTTGGGTTTTGACGCTCGTGATGCCAACAGCAAGCTCCAGGCATGAGGCTACAGGGCAGGGGAAAGAATGGGTTAGGAGAGAGGTTGTGTCCTCAGGGTGATCTACAACTGGCTAAGCAGGAGGATTTGTGAAAATGGGAGAGAAGATTTGTGCCTTACTGTCTTGTTTGCTGCTGGGATATATCTGGGAATGCAGTATTTTCACAGCTCCTGGAAAGGTGTATAAAAGGGG
>VZUA01080956.1:18783-73647 GCA_013401035.1 Horornis vulcanius | reverse complement strand
CCCGTCAGCCCGGCCCGGCGGGAGCGGGTTCTGCCGCCCCCCTGAGGGAAGCACCCCTGCCCTGAGGCGCTGCCTGCCCGCCCTCACGGCCCGAGGCGGTCAGCGCAGGTGAGGGACGGAGCGGATCCCTGCCTGCTTACACAAAACACGCCTTCCACAGTGATTTGGGGCCAGGAGTGTTCTTAGGGAGGAGCACTACAAGTCTTTAGGGAAGAGCACTACAAGTCTTGGTATTCAGGTCTGCTGTGGCCTCATCCATGCGGGTTTTCGGTGTTCTCTGAGGGAGCCCTGGTGCCACTGGCCAAGCCCTCCTGGATGCTGTGAGGATTAGGGTTACCATGAGGGGAAATTCTTCTCATGGAGTATATAATGAAGAATGTCCAAAAGTTAGCTACTGCAATTAAGTGCTGGGAAGAAGGAGCGGCACTCCAGTCCACTTACTCTTGACAGTTATTTGTTTTCTTTCTTCTGGTGCTGTCAGTTTTCTAACAACTTCTTTCATTGTATTTTCCACAACCAGACTAAATTTCTTCCAGCTCAGTCTGATGCATGAATTGCCTGACCATGGTGTAAAGTCACTTAGAGGACAAAGACATTGATTCATCTTCCTTGGAGACACATCCTTCACCCCTCAGCTTTGACCTCTTGTCTGAAAGCTTGTCAGCTCAGGATTAATAGTAAGCAAGACTTGATTTTATGCTGGAAATTAATCTTGAGTTGCTAACTGGTGACCATTTCAAACAATTCTTTTGTTTAGGAATGAACCTGTGCTGTGATCCCAGTAGGTGACAGGTAAAAACAAGCAGACACATCTTAAAATACCACAAGGTTGGCCTAATAGGAGAGCTCCCTCTTAAGACAACTGCCCCAAAAAGGGTTAATGGCAGATTTAATTATTTCCCTAACTAAAACCAAAAAGACAATTCAAACCAGCTGCAACCAGTAATAGTTACTGTGGCAGAAGAGGGTTGCAGGTGGAAAGACTAGCATGCTTTTTCAGTGTTGGACTTGGAAAGTTCTAAGTACAACATGGAATAGGGAGGGTCAGAAGAATGGTCCTCCAACACAAGTTAGAAATCACAGAAGAGGTCGCACTTTATTTTTTCCCACTATCCATTCACTTCAGGAAGGGAGTACCCATGAGTCAGGGGGAAGCCAAATGGTTGCACATGTAGTCTAATTCATATTAGTCCTGAAAGGTAAACTTGTGTTATCCCAGCACAAGGAGTATGATGCTGAGAGTTCTTTACCACTGTTAGCTTTTGGACTTGAGTTTAAGGCCCTGTCTCAAACCATCTGTGGTCCTTAGAGATATTTAGCTGCTTTCATAAGTCTGAAGGGGTTAATCTGACAGGTCTGATCCAGTCCTAGCTGTGTATGTGCTATCTAATTTCCTCCTGTTTGTGTGCAGCATTTTGGATTTTTGATCCTAAATGCTGCATTTTGCTTCAGAAGTTGCCTCCCAAGCCTGGCCAGCTGGCTGAGCTCTGATAGGGAAATCAAACTGGGTAGGTTTTTCCACATAGTTCCAATTGTCTGAACTGGGAAGTTTTGTAAAAGCCCTTTGGGGCTACTTTGGGTAGAGAAAGGACTGGTGAACAAACTGTTTAGATTTGATCCAGAGGGCTTGGCTAACAGATGCTGGCTGGGTCCCTACTTTGAGGGGGGGTTATTGCATATTCATGAGCTGACCTTTTGAGCCACTTCCAATGCAGGGAGGACAGTACATCTACACTTTGTCTGCAGTATTTAGAATATAAAAGTTGCCTATATGACTGAGTGTGAAAATGGATTGGGGTTTATTATCCCAAGTCCCTCTGGGGTGGCCCACAAACCCCCCAGTTAATCTAGCAATTACTGTCTTCCAAGGTAGAGTCACCAGGGTATGCAGTGGGGAGAAACGACATTCTAAATTAAGAGACTCACACACTTGCAAGATGATAATTTGTCTGTAACAAAACTCCTCATTAGAATACTGTTAATTTCCTTTCTGTGGCAATTATAGCACAGCAGTAGCTCATATGTGCAATGTGCAGAGATATTTCCCTGAAAAAAAATCCAACAAAGCTATCATTACCACTAGTGAAAAACAGTCCTTAGAGGAGAAAAATGAACTTGAAATTTTGCAGCAATTTCTCAATTTAGTGGGAGTTTGGTGTTAAGGTAAGGAGTTTTGGGGGTTCTCCCTGTTGTTGATTGCATTCATGTAAGACTTCACAGTTGGCATTTTCCCACTAGCATCTGGAATCAGAGATGATACAGTCCCCAGCTGAGTGGAACCTGTTACCCCTGAAATTCAGCTCATTTATGCTCTCTTTACTCTAAAAACTCGCTTTCCTCCTCCCTACAGACATCTTTAAATGACTCCTGTTTTTTTCTGTTGGCATAGCATATTTTTGCTTATCCATCTGTTTTGAAGTTTTGATGAGGTTTAGATTTTCAATCAAAAAGAGATTGTTTGTATAATTGCAGTTTAGTGCCTGGAATATTTTGGCAGGAGCGGTGTTGTATGAGTGAAGTGGGTTAGTGTAAGTGCTCCTCAGAAGGGCTGGATTTTGTATCCTGCTTTATGCTTCAGGAGAGCAGGCTGGACAGGCTCTAGACCAGCGAGAAATGGCTCAAAGAATCACCTTTAATGTGCAGAAGGTCTGCTCTGTTTCACTGATGTCAATAAGGGGACAGAAGCCCTCCTGTTCATCAGTTGCACTGAAGACCTCAGAAGAGTTTTTATTTTGTTGTCATTTTCCTACCTGAATCCTGAGCTAGGAAAGTTCTGTTCAGGTCCAAGGGTCCTGGTTTTACTTCTCTGCTGTAAGCTCTGCTACTGCAGGATGGAAGATCCTACTCCTTTTCCAGAGGTATTCTAGCTGGATTTGTTTTACTTTTTGTTTTTGTGGTTAGTTGATTTTTAAACAGATTGTAGAGAAAAGAGGGTTGCCCAGCTTTGTTCTGTACTCGTGGCTGAGGTGTGTCTGATCTGGTACTGGATCTTCTCATCAAGAAAACATGGCCTGTGGTGCTGGACTCTGCTCTGACTGTGCTCTGTCTGGCTTTTAGCAGAAAGCAGAGGCACTGGCACCATGTGGATCAGCCTGGCTCTGCTCGCCCTTCCCCCTTGCCAACCTGCTATTTCTGTACTTGATTGGAAGAAGCTAAAACTGCTGGATTTTTGCCGGCAGTCAAGGCATTCCTCAAGTTCCTAATCCAGGCTCCAGATGGTTAAGTTGCCTGTCCTGACATATAGGAATAAATAATTATGGTAAAAGATGTAAAACCTCACACCAGCCCCTCACGGTGAGACTCTGGGACAGAGAAGTCGCCTGCAGAGAGCCCCGATGAACCGGCACGTCCGGTCACCTGTCCGCGGGCAAGAGGACAGGGCTGGAACCGGCCGGGCCTCGCCGCAGGGGCTGCCCGGTGCCGGCCCCAGCCGAGCCTCCGCGGGTCGCCCCGTGGGAGGCGGTGCCGGTCATGGGCAGGGGCCACCCGGCGCTGCTCCCCCCGCCGCCGCCCAGCCCGCATCCTCGGACGTGCCGCAGGTCCGGGCGCTGCCTTCCACAGCCCCCGGGGCTCCCCCCGCGCTGAGAAGGGCNTGCCCGGGCCGGGGCCACCGCCCGGCCTCAGGGGCGGGAGGCGGGGAGGGGTCACTGCCCCGGCCGGAGCGCGGCCGCCGGGATGCCGCCCGCCGGCGCTGCCCGCGCTAATTGGATGCTCCGTGGATGGAGGATTTCCTCCCCTCCCGGGTGCGGGAGTCATGAAGGCAGGCTCGGCTGCGCTTGAAAGTTTGCCAACCAGCAGCTAGGTTTAATTTCTTTAAGGATCTAGGGAGAAGGGGGGCGGAGGCTGGAGGGGGACCGTTTCCAAGCATGGGAGACAGGCTGCCGGAGCCTCACGCCAGCTCTTCCCCTGCTGTGGCTGCCAGCTCGGAGGCGGAAGAAATCGAGGTGCTGGACTCCGAGGATGTCCTACCTATGGCCGCAGAGGATGTAAGTTTCCTTTGCTCGGTATCTACCCCCTTCTCCCCCGGGCCGGGATAATCGGCTCAAGCTATTCATAGCTGAAGCCCAGGATGGGCACAGGAGCGGGGCCGGTGACCCTGCGGGACCAGGGAAAGCCGCCGTCCCCGCCGCCCTCCCGCCGCCCTACGCGCCTCCCGCCGCTGGGTGTCTGCGGGCTCCAGCAGCCGCCGGGCTGGGCTCCGTCCCTGGGGCCGCAGCTCCCGTCCCTCCAAGCCCCGGCGAGCCGGACAGGCTCCCGGTTCGCTGGTTGCCCGCGTCCGGTGGGGAGATGCCGGCGGGTGGCGGCTGGCGGGGCAGGGGCAGCGGACTGCGCACGGACGCGACTCTGGAGCCTGGGGAGGTGCTGACGCCTTGGCTCGAGGGGCTGCCAGGGGACAGAGCGCTTCTCCAGAGTCACAGCCATCCGGAGGGTGACAGATGTGAAACGCTCCCGCTCTCGGGAGCTGCTCCCTCTTCCAGCCCCCGAGCAACAAACAGTCGAGTAAGTTTTCTCGACAAGGCTGATGGCTTCTCTCCACCTCTGAGCTCAGATGGCACGTGAGGGTGGGATAACTTGGCACCGGCTCTCTGCTCATCCAGCCCAGAAGGACGCCCTGCACACTCCAGATCTGCTCCTGCCATGCTGAGCGGCAGTGCCTGCAGAGCTGAGGCAGTTGCTCTGCATCTGCCGGACCCGGAGGCAGGAGCTCGCTGTGCACCTGTCTGGGAGGGAGTGAACATGAGAGATCCTGTATTCCTGGTGCATCCCAGGACTGCTCACAGCTCTCCTTCCCAGCAAACTCGGCTGGGATGAGGACTGCAAAGTGTCTGCTCAGTCTGCAGCGGTAAGTGCAGGGTCTGTTCCAGCCTGTCAGGCATAAGGCAGAGATACTGTCTCTCTGAAGCGATCTGGCTCGGGTCTTGCACCACTGTGAAAGGGACACTTGGGAGCCGAACCTCCAGCAATGGCGCATCCCCTCGACCCACTCTCTTCCTTTTTGATTCTGCTTGAGGAAGCCGCCCAGGCATGCTTAAGGACAGAACCTGCTCTTCACCCCCCAGCCCTTCCTTCTGAATCACCTAGAGTTCAGTTGCTGTTGGATTTTCCTCCCAGAGGGTAGCAGAGGAAGTGCAGTTGCTTGCTGGAGCTGCATTCCTCAGTCTATATTCCTGAGCACAGTGCAGTCAGGAGAGAGCAGTGTGTGATGCAGTTCGACCTCTGCTACAACACTGCCAGACAGTCCTAAGAGGAGATGCCTGACTCAGGGGTGTGTGTAGCTTTGACTTGGAAAGGGTGGCTTTCCAGGAGCTTTCACAGTCCAGGTTTCCAAATCCCAGTCCTCGCTTATGTCAGACTGTGACCTTTTCTTCTCTGACAAATGTTGTGCTTTTCTGAGTGGTCCTACAAGAAAGATTTCCTGTTGTGATACACGTGGGCCCCTTGGAGTTGCTCCAGCCTCTACACAAACGCAGCCATTAGCAATTCAATCCTGCCAGGGGGCCCAGGAGATGCTGAAATGCCGAGTGCCTGGCAGGATTGGGCTCCTGGGACAGGAGCTGTCCCTGATGAAATCTAGATTCTCATCCCAGTTCCACTGCTGCCTTTCTGCTTGACCTTGAGGTAAGACAGCTTGGGTCAGACCCAGCTTGCAGTGTCTTGCCATTACTTACATTGTTATTTGACTCTGGTACCTTGTTTTCTATAATCAACAAGACTAAAGCCTGCAGCTGCACTGGTTATGGGAAGCTGCTGAGACCTGGCAATAGATGATGTGACAGAAGCCTGAGGTATCATGTATCATCTGCAAGTCAGAAAAGCAGGAAGTGGTGTAAATGCCCTCCTTCTACTCTGCCAAGATTTCCTGCTGAAATAAGCAGGCTACAGAGCATCATCTGAAAATTTCACCTGCTCTGTGCTACTCTGTACCCTCTGATACTTAACTGGGGGTTGATTTTGTGTTGTTGCTATTACATAGGAAAACCTGATGGAAGCTGTCTGGCTTGGCCAGCAAGAGCTGACACAAGATCAGTTCTATATGTGCTATTAACCCCACAAATATAACACAGTGGAGGTTTGGCTGTCACAGCCTTGACAGTGTGTAACAGCTCAGCTGTGATGTCATTGTAGCTCTCAGAGCAGCATTCCATTATGCCAGGATTCAGGCAGTCCCAAAGTGTTCTGTTTAAAGCGCTGGGCTGATTTATGATGATGAATGGGAGCTTATAAATGGAGAGAGACATGGGGAGGAGGGGAGCCAACAACTTAACTAATGAAAAAGAATTCAGTGGCCTGATAGTCCTCTGTCTCTCCAGTCAATTCTGCTTTAGATCTGCCTACCATGGGAAAGGAAATGTTCTTCCAGGACTAGATAAGACTCTCACCAGATTTCTGCTTTGCTTATAGCACTGTGAGGAGATTTGCTTCTAAGAGTCTGATATTTGTTGTTTTACTTAATTTGTTTTTTTCTGGGAAGGTGAATGAGGCAGAAAAAAGATGTTCTGAACAGCACTTCAGACAACGGAACTGGAAATGTGCACATGTGCAAATGTTTCTGGGGATCCTAAGCCAGTGGTTACCCCAGTGCTGCCCCATGGAAGTTGCTGTCTTTTCAACTGGCCCCTAAATCCAGGATAGATGAGAGCCTTAAGCAATTCATTAGGAATTTCCTCTGTTTCATGGGACAGTGAGGCAGCAAGTCTGGGTCAGGGAGGTGATTGACATCAGTCTCTCTACAAAGCATAAATCAGAGCCAGTTTCCAGCTTATTTTTTCTGTTTCCAAGTGACAAGGACTTTGGACAAGAACATTGAAATGCAGCTTCCTCCTATACAGCATTTTAAGGCAGATGTGATAGAACTAAAGATATGGGGTAAATCCTTGCAGTGGGCTCTCTCCAGCCTTCCCTCCTCCCACCTTGCACAAGAGGCATTACCTGTTTTTCAGATGTGGACATGTGAGGTTCAGAGAACTTTTGATGGGTTATCAAAAAGCCTGCAGAAAGCCAGAGTCAGGAGCAGGCAGTAGACAGGGCTCTGACAACCCAGCAAGGCAATTGATGGGTCAGTGTTGGGCCACAGGATCTCAGAAAGTGATCTGGAAAAACATGGCTAATTTGTCCCTTTCTTTGATATACACAGAGCTTTCTTGATCTCTGTAAGTAAAAAACCCTTTTTTCCTTGCTTGCCTGCAAATAGACAAAGTGGGAGAAAACAGAATTAACATGTGAATGTTTTGAGTTCATCCTAATTTGGATTTGTAAATCAAATCTGTTCTCCCTGTGTTTGGTAGATTCCCCTGCCTCCTCCTCCGGAAGGGTAGGTGATTCTGGGATGAAGAAGGATGTTGGAAATGGCATTAAATCATTTGGTTATTTCTTTGTTAGAATATACTTCTACAGTTTACTGCATGTTAATGTCGTTGCTCTTATACCTTCTTTTTATTCTTTTTCCTCCCTTATGCTGCCTCTCAGCACTGGAAAGCCCTATTTGATCAGGTATGTGAACAACTGATATATTATCTCTGTCTTGTGAGCAAAGAGCCTAACCTCTGGTTAATTTCCTCTGTACTGGCTTTTCTCTTCATTTAAAATACAGCCTAGGAGTAATGTGCTGCATGCTCCCAGTTCCCAGGATGCAGGTGTGCAAGTCATAATTATCATGGCTGCTTTGGGCCTTTCACTCAGTTCCTCTTCAGAGTAACCAGGGAGAGGAGTGAGCCCATCCCGGGTGGCACAGGGGCTGAGCCAAGGTGCTGCAGCAGGTGCTCTGTTCGCTGCCAGTTGTGCTGACTTTGCTAGTGGATTAAAGGCTCCTCTGCTCTTTCAGGCAGGCAGACTAAGACCTGTAAAACCAGCACTATGTTCTTTGAAATGGCTTCCCAGCTGGTAAATTGACTTCTGCAGGGTTACATCATCCAGGCAGGACCTGCTGCTCTAAACTTGTGCAGGATTAGCAAAGAATCTGCTTCTGTACCAGACTGTGGTTGTGTCAGGTAAATGCTTTGGGTCAGATCTGTAGCTGGCTGAAGTCAGCACAGCTCTGAAGAGCTCCAAACTATAGCTGCTGAGATTTTGGGTTGTGGGTTCTAGTTTGTAAATTGCGCTTTCAGCTGCTTTAACTGACACATTTGCTTTGTGGTGCCCCGTCCATCTGCCAGGTTGAAATGTGTAGCAGCTATAAACAGAAGGATTTTTCTAGTGTTGATTTGCTTCTAAACTGCAGCACTCTCTTGATGTCATAAACTTTTGTGCTGCTGTGCGTGCATGTAAATGTCACCTTCTGTAAGAGAGCTTGCTCTGATGCTCTCTGGCATCATCCTGGCAATAAAGTTCGGATGGGATTTCATCCCTGCTTTATGAGGCGATAATCTTGCCTCTCTGTCTGGCTAAACTACAAAGCCAAAAGCTGTGGCACAGCCTGCAAAAGGATGTCCTTGGTACCCTGGGGGTCCTGTTATCATTCAGCTATTAACTGAGGCTGCCTGTTCTGATGAGTGCTCATTTATACCCAGTTAGCCGTGACCAGTTGCTAATCCACGTGTCTGGACTGCAGCAAGTTGGCTGTGGCACAGTCAGCTGGCAGTTGGGAGCTGGGTATTACGATTGTGACTGTTGATCACACCTAAATTGTGTGGTGTGTTTGAATTCGCTGGGGCTCATAGGGGATGCTGCCACTGAAAAGGTGGATGCACAATGAATTGCTTGTGGTCTAGGCTGAATGTTTGTTCCAGCCACTTTGAAATCTTCTGTCTCCAGCACTGGCTCTAATTTGGAGTCTTATTCTACAAGCATCCTTTGAAGTCATTGAGTCCTTGTGGGACGGGGCTGTTGGCTGGTAGCTACCTCGAGCTCAAAGAGAGGAATCTGTAATTTCCCATTGGACTTGCTTGAATAGTAGATGGGATTTTTTCCTTCTTTTTTTTTCTTTTTAAGGAAGAGAGGGTTTGACTGTTGGATGTACAGAACAGTAGCCCAGTAACAATGGGCTGTAAAGGCAGACCTTCAATAATTAGCTATGTTTCAATTAGGGCTGCAGCTGAATTTTAAACCTAGTCTGTAAGGCTTTATTATCAAAGATAATGCAACCTGTGACAACTACACTTAAGTCCTGAATAAATCAATAATGTCCTTGTTGCCTGTGGGCAAAGCTGACGTCTTCCTGGAGCATTATATCAGCAAAGCAGTGCAATTAGTCCTGCAGTGAATTGCAAGATGCTGTTTGTCATGGAACAAGGTTGCTATTTCCCAGCAGCAATGTGCTAGGAGGAGAGGGGAGCACTTTGTTAGCTCTGATTGGCATCCATGTGAAACATGAGGATAACATCTTAATAACTAGAGAAAGCCTGTGTGTTGACACTGGGAACAGTTGCAGCTCTCCCTGGGAGTCAGGACCTGGCTGTGTGTGTATTTGGAGTGGAAATGGGTGGCCCAGGGTGCACGTGTGTTTGTGACTCATGGGCTGGGACTGAGGTTTGAGAGCCAACCTCTCAGCTGAGACATGTGGACCTCTTCACTTACCAGCTCTCAGGAGAGCAAGAGAAGGCTCTGGAGAAAGTGTTAAGAGTAGTTGGGAATTTGCAGGCTGGTAGTCTGCAAGTGCCTTATTGCTGTTATACTCCATCATCCCAGTAAACTGTGAAGGAGAGGTCAGCGCACAAACACACAGCCTTTGAGAGGGGAAAGAAATTATTATTAATGCTTGTTTGTTTTTTTTTTCTTTTTCTCTGAGGAGGTATTTTTAAAACTTTTATTTAAGTTTACTGACAAAAAAGCAGCAGGTTTCTGTTTAGACATACAAAATTTAAGGGGTTTGTTTTTTTTATGATTCTCCCCCTCCCCAGCTTAAATTAAAAATTCAGAACTTCTTGATGGAGAAATTGCTGCTCAGCCATAAAACAGTGCTTTTGCTTGGTTATTTTAGGAGAGAAGAGTGACTGACCATATTTTCTGGAGGAATTTTTTATTTGTTTTGATCCAGCTCTAATCTGTCACAGGATGTGTGACAGGAACTGTCAGTGACTCAAGCCAAGATCTTCAGCCACTTGCACATTGATTCTTTTAAGAAGTAAAGGAACTTAAATTCGACAAAAAGTCAGACCCAGAACTGCTTCCTATGCTTTGAGGTTCAAAGAAACCCCTCCCAGCACAAAGTCCTGACTATTCTGAAGCAAGTACCAAAATTCCTCCTCAATTTAGTGGGGTCAGCACTTCACCCAAGAGTTTGGGAATAGGCAGACTCACAGCTCTTCAGTGCTGCAGCCAGACAGTTACAGTTCAGCTTCTGCCTCATACTGTGCTTGCAAGATGTGGTTTCTATTACGAGGCCATGGCCCTCGGGCAGCTCTAACTCACTTTTATATGAGAACTTTTATAGGGATTCATACATTTATTTATTGTGCTCATAAACACCCTCCACCCCCACACACACATTAGCTCCGCATCTGCTGCCTTCTGCAGAGCCTGCACCATCACTGCGTGCTCTGTGCTGTCTTCATAAAGAATCTGAGCTCTGAGCAAAGCAAGCTCTCTTCATCTCTCTGCAGTCACTTGGGGTTTTCTTCATTTGTTCATCAGTGGCCAACGCCCCATTTTTTTGTTAATTTTCTGGTAAAGTTGAAAATGCGACAATCCCAGGAGCAGCTGCTGACAGTTTCATGCTTCTCTGTGCTAATAAGATCTGTTAATTGCCTTGTACTCAGACATGAGAACATCTCCCATTCCTTGATGAAGCCAAGTTGTCTGATGGTTGGAGAGTGAGTCTGCTGATGTGTGTCCTGAGGGCTGTTCCTGCTTTACTATGTCCTCTCTGGGGCCTTGGGTGCAGTTCTTTGCCTCCATGTCACCAGTGCCCCTGCTTTGGCAATGACTGCAGCTCCTTGGTGTTATGCAGCCCTTGGCTGGGCTGGGTGAAAGGTGCTATCTAGGACAACAGTGTTTGTTCTTTGGATAGGCCTGCCTTCTGAAGGTGGCTTTTAACCTTGTTAGATGCCAAGAGCTTGTATCATCTTCTCTGTTTCCCCATCCCCATGGCTGCTGAGATTTTGAGGGTGAATTAGTATTATCAGCCCTCATGCTGGAGTTCTCACTTCTTCTCACCCGTACCCTGGTTTGTAGTCATGACAACAAACTTGTTTTAAATAGACACACACAAAACTCTTCAAAAAGACCCTCCTCACTGGCTCAACACCTTGATCCTATTGCTTGTCAATCCAGGCTGTGTTTTTGTTGCAGCTGCTGTAGAAATCCTAGATTCCTCCCTGAGACTTGTACGTGGGTGTGATAGCAACAGATGAACAGTTTATGGGGAATGCAGAGAGATGCCAAGTTACCCAGTCTGTGTAGGCAGCTAATGGAAAACTTGAGCTCAGAAACATGGCTGTAGAGATAGACATGCACTTGCCAGGAAGAGTTCAGTTGCTGACATTACCAGCAGTGGGTGCAGCTGAACCTACTCTGCCATGGTCTCATAAAACATTAAAATATACTTTAAAAGATGCTGACTTTGCAGCTGCCTTAAATCCAGGGCTGGTTCCTGCACAATTGAAATTGCAGAGTAATCCATAAAATTGGAGCAGCTATTGTCATGGTTGGTGGTAACTGAGGAAGGGAATTATTTTGAACTTAATGATCTTTTATGTTAACTGTCCCTTTTCTCTGGGTAGCCTTTAGCACAGGCAGAGCTTTTTCATACACTGTAAAAGAAATTCCAGTTTATTTACTGAGGCACTGTTGAGCTAAACATGACCCTTCACTTTGAGAAACATGACCCTGCCTATTGTTGCTGTCAAACCCCTGCCCCCTGTGGCTGCAAGACCTCTCCAGGCAGGTCTCACTGAGCTGTAGGCAGTGGTTTGTGCCTTAAGATTTCACCTCTTTCTCTAACAAATAACTTGTGTCTCACTGCTGGTTTGTTGGATCACTGGGAACAGGTGGAGCACAAACTGTAATATAAAGAATAGGAAATGATGGCAGTGATAGCAGCAGTATAGGCAGGGGGGTTGAGCCCAGGGTTGTGTGTAATCTCCAAGTACTTGCCTGGATTTTGGACTATTGCTGCCTTTTTAATATTCATTGGGACATCTGTCCACATTTAAATGGAGTGGTACGGTAGATAGGAGGCTATGGGAACTGCAGTTAGGAAATAGTCATCAACTTGTAACTTCATCTGCTAAGGTGACTGGGGAATCAGAGGTGCTGGTGGGAAGACTGTCCGTGGTGATAACAGATTAGCATCCGGGCCCTAAACCAGTGTCTGCCTTGTCTGCCATGTCAGACGCTTCTGAGAGTGTGACAAGAAATGTGTCCCCTTCTCCCCCTCTGCCAAGCTGTGCATTGTAAAGAGAGACATTTTAAAATCTACAAGGGTCTCTTGGCAATGCACAGAGGGGTTCTGCATCTGCCCCACGCCTTGAAGTCTAATCTCATTTACAGTTGTCAGCGTGGGCTGCTGGAGGAGATGAAAGGCAGAGGACAGGGAGGGAGAACAGATTAGTCTTGAGCAGAGGGCACTGGGAGTGCACCTGCCTCTGCCCCGCTACCTTGAGGAGGGGCGGCAGTAGCAGCTGGACATGTGTCATCTGCTGCTCTTTGAGGCACCCAGCCATGGAGCACACGATTAATGGCTTGGGGGGGCTGAGCTTTTGTGAGTGATAAAGCCCTGGGATTTAGGCCAGGCTCTTAGGCCTTTTCTCTGAGCAACACCATCACTTTACATTTCTCAAGTGGTGTTGTGGTGGAAGGGAGCTGCTGTCTGTGGCCACAATGCTTCCCTTTCTCCTCTCTCCCCAAACTGGGCTGACCTTTGTCATGCAGCATTAACCCTTTGACTCCTCCACTTTGGGTTATGGGGTTGGGGAGAAAAAAAAAGAATCTGTTCAAATTCATTGCCCTGTGGATAGCCTTGAAGGGAAGAGGGGGCTGGTAGGAGAGGATGTGTTTTTGCTGAAGGAGAGTGGTTTGCTGATGCCCTCTGGATTATCAATTCCTCAGTGCCTTCAGCCAGAGGCTTTTTTGAATACAGCCTGGGAAAGGGACGGGGAAATTATTCTTCCCTCAGCCAAGGAGGGAAATTTAGGCATTGAGCAGCAAATATATGTCCAAGAGACTATTCCCTCTGCAGAATAATGTCTTTTACCATGCCTGAATTAGCCTGTGTCCATCCCCAGTGTTGTTACAGTGGATGGCAATCTCCCAGCACTTCAAGGCTTATACCCAGATTTGGCTTTTAGCCACGATACCCCAGAGTGATGGCTCAGCATGAAAAAGCCACATGGAGGTCATTAATGATCTTCCTGCCCCTTGCAAGATGAACAGCAAAAACGTCCCAGGTTCCTCCTTAATCTTCCAATACCTCTGTACACGGAGCATCAGCCAACCCCTGCACTGAATGTGGATCTCTGAGATTGTATTTACACCTTCCCTACAGTGTGAAAGGTTTGTGATCAGCTGCCCATTTCTCCTTTCCCTGGCTATTTGGACACTCTCTCTCTAATCCCATCAGCCTGTATACAGACTGTTGACTTTGACTAGTGCAAAAAGTTGGGAGTAGAAGCCATCAGTATGAACCAGATATTGGCAGCATAGCAAACACAGCATTCTTAAGCTTGTGCCAGTAAAAGGAGGTATCTCCTGAAATGTTTCAAGGAGTCATAACAAACACACCAAAAAACACATGGAGGCTGAGTCAGTCTTACACAGCTCATGAGTTACTGGCAGCTTGATGTATCTAGATTTGTAAAAAGCCTCAGGAGTCTTCCTACTCATTACACATTTGTGTACCTTCCGCGTCTGAGCCTAGAAACCTGCACGTTGGAGTGTAGTGTCCAAGAGAGATGTTGAGCTGTGTCCAGAGCTGTGTGTCTCTGCTGCTTCCTGATCCCAGCTGCAGCGGGGGGCTTTGGAATCTCCGCTCTGCCGTTTCAGCTGAATGTGCGGGATGGGATTTAGGCACGTAGATCCTTGCTAATGCATTGTTCTCAAATCCTGTCTTGCACATAGAAAATCACTGAAGCAATAAAAACATTTAAGCCTGCATGTTTAGAAAGAAAGGGGAGAAAAAGCCATAAACACAGAGTGGATTGATGCTGTTTTGCAAATCAGCTGGTGCATTGTGCTCTGTGGCTGTGTGCTGTCATGACAGAGAAGGGGAAGAGATCATCTTGTCTCCAGAGGAACAAGCCAGCTGCTTAGCAAGTGGAAACAGTTTGGAGGTGCTTTTCTACACTATCATCACTTACGCCTGTAACATCTACAGGACTTTTAAAGTTACTCTCTACCAGACCTGGAAAATAAATGTTTCTCCTCTACAGTAGGAAGTATGATGTTCCCATTGCTTTCTGGTATTTGCAGTCAGTGCAAAAGTACTGGGGCACATTTGCAAATTAAACACAGCAGTGGGAGTGTTTGACTTTGACAGCAGCCAAGGAAGCTGTGATCTCTTTCTGCCTCCTCACTAAGTGTTGTACTATATGTTGGTCTGAAATCAGTTAAATACCAACAGCCCATGAGACAAAGCTGATGGGATTCATCTGATGGACTGTTTTTCTGCACCATTGTATGCACAGGCTCCTGAGGAAAGCTGATCTCTGAATGCCCTGGATTTTTGTGTGATTCAGATTTTTGTGTTTGCCTGCTCAAGCTGCAGCATTTCTTTGCCTCTCCCAGTCTCCTGCGTCGTGGCATCAACCCTGATTTGGCTGCTCAGGGTGACACAGGGGATATTCTGTTCACTAGAGACAATATTTCTTGGTGAAAAGTGTAGTGAAAGTCCTGAATGTTTGTGATCCCTCTGAGTCTCACTTGGACCTAGAATTCTTTCAACTTTAAAAGTAAAATCCCTCAGTAACAAGACAGAGAATTTATGTGTTCTTAGTGTCCATTCCGTTGCTTAGGAACAGCTACCTGCAGTGACCCTGGTGAGAAGAGTAACGATGTATGAAACTGATGTTAAACAAGCAAGATCAATCTTACCCCTAGGAACTGTTCTTCATGTTCTTTGACTCTTGATGTACTTTGTAAGTAGCAAATACTCTGGCATCTCCTGAGTTGCATGAGGGAAAGATGAATGAGACAGCTGGAGGCAGAGCTGTTTGTGACTATCATCAAACCTCTGGTCTGATGCACTTCTCAGGGCAGTGTTCACTGAGGAAACATCTCTGCCTCAGTGATCCTTCACAAATAGGTGCCAGTGATGATGGAGTCCCTGGTTTGTTTGGCATACTTGTTTGTGATGTACAATGGTAGTGGAAGTGTTTGTTGATGGCAGCCTGCAGCCAGTGAGATGTAGCCTTGTTTACCTCTTGGCAGAGAAAGGGTCAATATTATAGAAAGTGAAAAACTGGAAGTGTCACAAAAACTATTGGAGGACCTGATCCTGAATGCTCTGACTTGGTTTAGAAAAGCACTTGAAAACAAGTGTGCCAATTGTCCTGGTATGTTTGTATGTCTGACATAAATTGTATGTTTTGCCAGGGTTGGTATCAGAATGGGGTGTGCCCTAAGGAATTTAGAGAGCAAAGTGGGTTTTTAGTTCTGCCCTTTGGCTCTAAAGACAGAGCTAGATGCTTGTCTTCCTGTCACTCCTCTCACATTTACCTTCTCACTGAGAAATAATGGGAATTAGGACTTGAGCATCTTTTCTCACTGCAGGCAGTGGCCTCCATGGAATGATGTTGGGTTTTAGCCCTGTCTTTTGCCCTGGGGAGGAAAATCAAAATGTTTATTGTGGTTCCTTCTTCCGTTTGAACTGCTGCCTCTTCCCTCAGCTATTCCCTCTTGGTTGCAGAGAGAGGAGTTGCTTTTGCACACAGTCCTGCAATCACTGGATTTCTGTCTCTGCGTTGTTCTCCTCCCTGCCAACAGAGAAGGCACAAACATTTTTTCTTCATATGTCCTCTGGCAAGAGTATTTAGGTCTCAGGGAAATGTTTATTTTTGCATGGATTTGTGCATTTAAGCAGCCCTTTTGGGGAGACTGCTGTGAAGAGCATGGGAGATGGTACCACTGCTGGTGCTGTCCTTGGTCTCTGAGCTGTGCCTGGAGACCATGGCTGGAGGAATAACTTCCTTCCAACCTAAATAAAGTGTCTGAAGAATTCTTATTAAGCTGTAAGTTTGCTTTATCACACTTGGACTTGCCATCCCTGGGAACTGTTTGGGCAGGCCTTGTGCATATGTGTTGTGTGCAGATGTGCCTTTGACATGTTAAATATTCTAGTGTTGTCTCCTCTAGGGCTTGATGAACCAAAGTCCCCTTCAACAAGACCAGTGCTCTGGATGGCTTGTCCCAGGGTAGTGATAGCCAAAATTCCTCCCAAAGAATTGTTTTAATGTATCTGTATAGTGTTTTCCATCTTTATTCCCCCTGTGCTCCATGAGCTGAGAGCTTCCATTGCTGCATTGATTTATGGAATCTTTTAATGTTGGTACTGGTGGCCAAGAAGAGCCAGAAAGTCATTTGCCAGCTGCTGATTTATGACCCTAGTGAACAGTCCTGAAAAGCACAGTAAGAATTTTCTGGGCCTTATGCAGTTTCAGCTGATGGGAGGCTCCAGACCATTATTTGACCATGTGGAGTAATAAAACTGTGAAAACTAATTAACTTTTTTGCCTACAGCAAAACAAATAAGATCATGCAAAAATACTCCACACTTGCAAGCAACAGTGACTGTATGTGTTTATAAGCCTGTGTTTAATGACCAGGCAGGTAGTTCAGTGTGTGAAGGATGTTCCTTTTGCTGACTTCCAAAGCTGAACAGAGCTGAACAAGCTTTACCGATCACTGAGACTCCAAATACAGCTTGGGATAATGTTCTCTTTCATCCTTATTAATTATGTAGCTGATGTGTGGGTGGAGGTTTGACACAAAGCTGCATTGGATGGTTTCTTGTAGTCTAAACCAGCCTGAATTAACGCTGAGCCGCTGCAGTTCATTCAAGGAAAGATGCTCTCTGCAGTGAGTGCTGTAGTCTTTCAGAGGTCATTCTCTGCTCATCAGATGTAGGTGAATGAGCTCTTTCTCTGTGGGAACACCAAGGTGTTTTTCTGATGTTAGCAGGAGAAGAGTCAGCCTGCTCAGGACCTGTCTCCTGTGAAGGGGATTCTCTGTGTGTGCCAGCTGTGATGTTGATACCAGAGCAGAGATGTTTCTGAGTGCCCTAGTGTTGTGTTCCTCGCCAGTGGCGATGCACTTACCAACGTTGTATAGCCGATCCAGCCCCTGTCATCCGACACCGATTCGGAGGGAAGGAATGACTGGCTGTTCTTCTCCCTTAATCAAATTACTAAGTAACCCTCCTGTGGTCCCCTCACTCCTGCATTACTCAGTAGCCCCTAATACTGGATGTTTAACTTTGTGTTGTTAGATGCAAAGCTGCTGATTCCTGTTGTCCCTTCCTAGGATCTATCAGTTTTGCCAAGATACTTGTCATGATTGCTGGGACTGGAACAGGTATTTGGAATTTGAAAGCAGGAAAAACATGATGTGACAAGATTTTTAAAAATTATTTATTCTCTTTCTGATGGATGTGCTCAAGTTGTCATGGTACTCAGTACCAGAGCACCAGCCAGCATGGGTCTATCCCAGCTCTGGTTTTCTCCACAAAGCTAAGTATTACTGCAGAGCTATTATTAACCTAAAATAAATGTGTGTGCATACTCGCTGCTATAGAATTCTGTTTTTCATGCATCAAATCAAGTCCCTGTGGATTTTCACCTCCCTTCCAGATCTGGCAGACAGTGAAAAAGGGAGCTATTTTTAATCTGAAATGTTCTGTGTTTTGAGTCCAGAGTACGAAAATGTAGTTTTTCTCCTGACAAGTTTCATGGATTATTGCTATAAAGCTTCACATCTATAAAGGAAGGTTAAAACTTCCTTCAGGAAGTGCAGAAGTTTGGATTTTGGGGGTCAGAGATTTTCGTTCCTTTGAGAAACTGAAAAACAGTGGCAGTCACTGTCCTCATATTAAAGAATCTACCAAGAATGAGAAGCAATTTATCAGAGGAGACAAACAAAAGTCTTGTGTGGTAGAATGGTATCAAAAGACCCAGTTCCTTTCAGGGGGGAAGATGACAGTCACTGCATTAGGAATCATTTGCCTGAAACAATATTTCTGGCAACCAGAGAGATGGGCATCACTGTCAGAATGGTGCTTACAAACATTTCATCATCTTCTTGCTGTCAGTACAGTTCTGTCATCCCACTGGAGTGCCTGCTCCATCTGTCCTCCTGAAAGGCTGGCATGTATTGTCCAGGAGAGAAAATTAAATTCTGGTCCAAATGCAGTCCCTGCCCAGAACTAATGGATATAGTAAAAGTTTCCTCCTTTCCCCACTGAATGTGCCCTTCTGTTCCTGAGCCCTGTGTGATGGGCCAAAAGGGAGGTCACTCTCCAGAGCAGGTCCATCCTTCCATGCTGAGTGTCCTGCACCCAGGGGTGTGGGGATGGGATAGCAAGTTGTTACCAGGGTGCAGATGCTGGTCTCAGCAATAGGGGCTGAGGCCACTGGCTTCTTTTTGCTCTAGAGGGAGGAAGAGGGAGAGAGGCAGAGCAGATCTGACTGTACAGGAAGGCTTGAGTTGGGGAAAAGCAGAGTGCCCAGTTTTGCAAGGTAGCTTTAAGTCAGGACTTCAGGCCAGGCAGTAGGCAGGAAACCTTGGTTGTGACAGGAGCAACATTCCCATGTCAGCACTGAACTGACATTGATGGAGGTGCTTCACTGCAAAGCCCCACTCAGCATTTTTTCTGGCTCCCAGTGCTGAAGGGGCTATTTGTGACAGGCCAGGTGGTCTCTGTGCTGGTGCCCCTTGAACTAGGACAGCTCTCACCTGCCCTGCTGCAGCCTTTTTACACAAAATTACAGCTCATGAAACACAAGGTAGGAGGAGTTCCCCTGCAGTTGTATGGGCAGAACTTTTCTTGCTGAGTAAATTTCCACCCTGGTTTCCACCTGGCAGCACGCTGTAGGCACAGCCCTGGTCTTTGCTGTAAGGGGTGTCTAATGCAGCCCATCGGTCACAGTGTCCTGGCACCTGATGAGGGTTAGGGGAGCAGCCAAGCTCTGAGCCCAGCAGCTCTCCCACGGCACTGCCCGGCAGTGTGCTCCTCTCTTTTCTGCCCGATGGAGCAGGAAAGGGAGGAGCAGCAGCTGTCTCCCAGGGCTGGCTGGGTCATTGGTGTCCATGACCATCCTCTTGCTGGTGTCGCTCACCAGATATGTCACCAAACAGCAGCAGAGAGAGACCCAGTGGTTCAGATCTGATTAACCTCTACAACTTTATCCTGTGACTTAATTGGATTAGCTGCAGGGGGCTGGTTTTGCTCTTGTTCCCGATTTTTTCTTAAACAGGTACTTATCACTGTGACATCTGATGGAAGCAACAAGATTGAGTAGCAAGATGTGTGAATAAACAAGCAGTGTTTGCTTCTTCCCCGTTGCTGAACAGCTCCTGCCCTTCCTTTCTAAGGTACTGCTGTAGCTGATGCCTCTGAGATGGCTTTGAGTAAGCCCTGCAGTCAGATCTCTTGGGAGGTGTGGGCTTTGCCTAACAGCCTGAACCCAGAGTCCCTGGTTGGTAACTGCAGTTCTGTCAGTTTTGGGAAGGATTTCTGCTCAGTAAATGTTCAAAGCAGTATTAACTTTCCGTGTTCAGTTTCTTTCATCTTTTGTCTGAGCTTTTTAGTTTCCATCAGGGCCTGATTCTTCTGCACCTCAGGGTTTTTGCATGTATCACCACAGTGGCTGTGAGTTGTAGGGAATTGGCCTTATTCAGCACTCCAATAGCACTTCCTCTTCCAGGACTTCAAAGCTGATTCTCCACTATCAGTTCATTTTGTTTCATAGGTGAGAAAATGGAATAATGAGATCAGTAATCATATTCTGTTACAATGGGGAACTGTCTGCTAATGACCTAAAAAAGGAATTGAATCAATTTGATTGTGGGATTGCTTCCAATTCCTCAAGGTGTTGTCTACCTGTGTGGTGCCCAGTTGAAAAAAGGAGAACCAGTTAAGAGCAGTTCTTTCCCCCATGTCTATTCTCCTGCCTGCAGCACCCAGTTTCTTTTACAAGAAGCTTAAAATAGAAGGCTTTTTCCTTGTCACAGCTGTAATTGGTGCTCGATTGGGCACTGAAGAGGTGATGGAGGGGGTACAGGCTGCTGAGAAGCTCTCTCTTACATCTGTTTCTAGACAGCTGTGCACAAAGAATGAATTGTAGGTGTGATACCAGGCCACAGTTCTGTTCCAGGAGGAATAATAGATGTACCAGCAACAATCTGGCTCTTACAAGATCAAAAGTGCTGTTACATTAAAGCTGGTAATACTGCCTGGCTTGGCAAAAGCCTGACAAAGTGTTCCAGGATTTTAATGTATATTCAGATAAACTCTTTTCCACTGTGAGGTTCAGGCCTTTGAATTTAGTCCATGTACAATAAGCAAGGATTTTAGTGACTTGGTAAGAAGGTAGCTCCAAGGAATTCCCTCTTTGTACAGGGCTTGAATGTAATTAATTTGTGAACATTGCATGCAGCACAGTTACAGTCACAGCAGAGGGTTCAGTGCTTCTTGGCACCTGGGGTGCCTTTGCAGGGTGTGTGGTTGTCAGGCACGGGTGCTGCTGCTGCTCCTAAAGAAAACATGATCATGGAGTTGAGCTATAATAGACATTCCTTTTTCAGATTTAGTGCATTCATGTATTTTGTGTCCACTGGCCCCTCGGCAGCTTGCAGGCTGGATATGTAAATTGGTAGCTGCAGAGGATGACTGATCTGTTAATAGGTAGAATTTGATGCTCATAAAATGAATGCATTTAATGTTGCATAGCAATGGTTTGCTTGAATTTTTAAGTCTCCTGAGGATCTCTTATTTGGAGTTCTGTAGCTCCAGCTGTATTTGTTACAAAAAGCAATACAAATGGAGAGGCCCTGTGGTTTCTGAGGGCTGGCTGTTCTGTTGTCTGTGAGTATCACTTTAACATTTTCTGTATCAAATATTATTCCAAGGAAGCTGTGGAACTGGGAAACACAGTGATATCTGAAAACAAACCACTGCAATCAAATTAATGGTGTCTATAGGAATAGCTGTCTTTGGAGATCTGCTCAGATACTGTTTTTCTGGAAAAACAAAATTTTAATAGATAATTTTTCATTATTAGGCTTTCATTGAGGGATACAGAGGACTAAAAAGATTTAGTGGGTCATTAAAATAAGCACAGATTTGCCACTGTGGGGTGGCACAAAATGAAATCCTGGCCTCTTGGAAGGGGCCTCGCTTGCTGCCTTTGGGCCCCATGCTGGTTTCAGGAGGGTAAGGACTTACACTGATTTTAATTTTACAATGTTTCTTTTAGCGTGCAGACATTGAAATATTCAGTTTCTTTTGCTGAGAATTTATTGAAAGAAAGCTCTGCACCCCTTCCATGGCACAGCATTTGTGTGATAAATTGCAGTTTACATACATGTGAGGTGGTGATGATCCCTCAGATGTTGCAAAGCTATACTCTGAAAACATTGGTGCTTCTTGGTTTTCCCTTTAGCATTGTGAGACAAATGCCTCAGCTTTTCATCATTTCCACAAGCCTGGGCTGAAGGGACAATAGCAAATATGCAGGGAGAATATTGTGATATACACCATAAAGTTGTCCCAAGGTGAAAGGAATATACGGGCTCAAATGATCCCTTCTCCTGAGGCTTTTATGATTTATTTTAATATTTTCTAAGGTGAAATGCTGGATCCAAGCCTTGCTACCAGCCAGCATCTTTCATGTCAGGCAAAAAATCTTTTACTTCTGTCTTCCTTGGCTACTGCCCCTCCAGATAATGGTGATTTCAGCACGGCAGAGTTTGGCTGTGTAAAGTCTATCACTGCTGTCATAATGTGCTGCTCTGTGGTACTGCATCCACCTCTGCCTGTTCTGTTCTCAAGGGCTGTGTGGCAGGGTTAGACTGAACAGTGTCTCAGTTTTGCAGCCTGAGGAAATGACCGTGGTTTGCTGTGTTTCTGAGAAGTCTGTTGAAAGAGCCAGATTTGCTGTGTGGGTGGCAGGAATAGAACCAGGGTGAAGCACCAGTGTGGAGTGGCTGAGACTGTCGGTGGCACCTCCATGACATTTCTTTCTCTCATTGTGGTATTTGGAAAAAACTCCCTCAGAGGCAAGCAGGGGTGCCTGGTTATGATGTCTTGGCTCTGAAGCTGACAACTTGTGATTGCAGGGATCTGCAACCTGCCCTGGGTTAGTGTAAACACATCTCTCAACTTGTAAGAAACCTGCTGTGTTTCCTTGAAGGACATCAGTGAGTATGTAAGCCAACCTCAGCTGCTTTTCTTCTGGAGGTTTGGTCTCCCAGATAAGATTCTCATGAGTCTTTTCTAAAGTCTGTGGGTTCATGGCAGCTGAAGGTATTTGGCAGCTTTGGTACTAGTCACTCCTTGGGGCTGCAGAAGGCAGCATTGCACTGTGGACAGGTCACTGTAAGCACCAGCTCTGTGCCACTGAGCTCTGGTGTCACGGAGCTCTGGGTGGCATTGCTTGTGCTGCCTGAGCTCACAGCCCTGCACACAGCTCATGAGGCTCAAGAGGGAAGGAACAGTGAAATGTGAAGGTCTTACAAGACGTTTCCCACCTTCCTCATCAGCCCCCCACCACAGATGAAAGTTATTTAGAATGTTCCTTTTCCTTGGTGTAGGAGGGATTCTCACTTGAGCTTGTCTGAGACCAGGCCACAAAGCTTGGGAAGAGTGAATGGAGAAGCTGCTCACCAGGACCTGCTTCTTCTGGTGACACCAGGTGGAAATTTCTGAAACAATTTTTACTTCAACTGCCTCCAAAATCTGTAGAGTTGAGAATTGGAGCAAGAAATACTGGTCAATTAAAATGGCTGTATAACTTTAATTGACATAATAAGACTAATATATGGTATAATTAATTTTTTCATGCAATAAAATAGGACAGGAATTAATTTCAGCTAAGCAACCAGTCTGTTGTACTTCCTTACTTGCTACAATGAACATTTTTCTATGCAGTGAGATATTCTAGCAGAGAAATGCTGAGAGTAGAGGGTGATGGCCACAGACTTGCTTTCTAGCTGGCCCAAGCGTGCTGATGTGTAGTACTTTACTGAGGAGTAACCAAAACTAAAAATCTTGTCTGTATCTCCTGTCCAGCTCCTCCAAGTCAGTATGATGAGCAGAGCCTGGTTATGTCTGTTCTCCATCTGTCTCTTCCTCCGTCATCTTCGCTATCGTTAATTGTTAATGTCTGGCATGAGAGATTGCCTCTTAGCAGAGTGCCAGTGGGATCTTTCCATGCAGGATTAAGGCTGGAGTGGATTGGCAGGAGACAGTATCCTTGCTGTGGAAAGTTTGCCAGATGTGTGCAAGCTTGGTGCTGCTGCTCTTCCAGTTACTCCAGTTCATATCTGGACATGGGCAAGGGTCAGTTGCAGCTCCATGACCTCTGACCAGTACATCAGGCCAGACGTGGTCTGGTCTGGGTTTGGGAGAGGCCTCCTGCACCCAGCTGCTGGGCATGGCCTTCAAGGAGACTTTGTTTCTGTTTACATCAGCTGCACCACCCCGTGGAGGTGATTTCACACCTGGTCATGTGTGGACCACTGTGTGGTCACAGGGTTTTAATCAAGGCAGTGATAATGCTAACAGAGTAGTGGGAGTGCTGGCAGGGGGAGTTGAGATGTCATTTCTTACCTCGTCATGCTCCCCATGTGGTTAATGTGTCTGTAAATCACTCAAGTGCTTTCCTGTGGCTTTGCTTTCTGCTACTGCCTCAGCTGCCGGGATTTCATGGGACACAAATCTCAGCTTGTGGCAAAAGTGTGGCCTCCTTTCCCTGTAAAGGTACTTGGCATCCATTTCCAGTGCCCTGAAGCATAGCTGAGGGCCCTGCTAAGCTCACTGAATCCAGGCTCTGAGAGATTATATTTCATTTTGTTTTATCAGGTTTGCTTTCCCGTGGAGTCTGTATTTCTTCCTGTGTCCGCACAGGGGGCATGGGAGTATCCCATGGAATTTCAGAAGGTTGGGAGTTTCCCCTTACCTGGTTGGTTTCCTGGTCTCCTCCTGGGAAGCCCTTGGAAACCCTTGTTGCTCTTTCCTAAAGGTGGTATGTGTCCTGCAGAAGCCAAAAGTTATCTGTTACATTGCAAGGGCAGCCTGGGGCCTGGAGGTGCAATTGCTGCTGGCTGTCAGTAGCACAGGTGATGACTCTCTTTTTCCATGTTCAGGACAGACTGGCAGAAACCTTCTGTGCTTTGAAGCCATCACACCAGGGAGGGTTTCAATGTGTGTTGATGCTTTCTACAGCTACAGCAGTCACAAAAAAGTATTCTCCCAGCCTAGAGGGAAACCTTTGTATCTAATTTATCTCAGACTCTAAATCATAAAGATAGCCAAGTAAAACCAGCAGGGTTTGCACCAAAGGGCTCAATTTTGTTGGCTTCTTGAAGGGGATGTCAAGAGATGTTCACAGCATCTAGAAGCATTGTTGGATTTATTTATTTATTTTTGTATGAAAATCTCACTGGCTGGTATTCACATGTCCCTTTTAAGCCATTTGAGATGACATTTATTTTGTTTCTTTCATTAAAACTATTTTTATCCTAGTTCATGGGACTGTACAAGTAGACATTAAAATACTGCTTGGTATTTCCTAGCCCATCCTATCTGTTCTTGATCCCCAGCCCTTTCAGCTCTCCCCAGCTCTCCCCCCTTCTCTCCCCAGCTTGCCTTGAAGGGCTGGGAAAGCCAGCGCTGGTGCATTATGTTGCCTGTCTGATTGTTGTGGGGTTGTGTTTGTGTGGGGAAGGTCACGAGACACAAAGACCACCAGGCAGGGGTGGGTGTGGGGTGTTCAGTCCTTTTCCATTCAGGCCCTTTGGCAATGGGTGGGAAGAGTCTTGTTTGCATGACAGGATTTCAGGGGGCCGTTGCTTTTGTTTAGGTTTCTTCCACTGCTGCTGCAATGGGCCCTGGAGGGCTACAACAAAAGTAGAGCTTATATTATGAGATTCATGGGGCTGAAGCAAAGCTGTCAGTGCAGGAGTGACTGAGCCTGACCAGCCACTGTGCTCTTGCAGCCTGGAGACTGTCAGCAATTGCTCTGGCTGGGGTGTTTGTGCCACGTCCAGTTGTGGCTCTGGTGGGAGCTCTGACTCTTGTGGGCTGAGATCCTGAGTGGGATGAATGCTGTGGAAGTGTTCTCTCTGTGGAATGAGGGTTGGAATGCAGGGGGGCCATTGTGGCTCCACAGACCTGCCACAGTGGCTATGCTTCCCTGAGTATTTCTGAGACTTCCAGCCAGTGACTTTTATTTGCAGCATCTGCCTCTTTCTTTGCTATCAGATTGACATTTTTGAGACCATTCTTGTGTTTAAACAGCACTTACTTCCTCATCATCCCTGTGAGAAGCTCAGCTGCTGTCCCTGGGTGCAGCTCTCCCCTCACCCCATTCTTAGAAAGCAGCTCAGTCTATATTTACCAATGGTGTACACAAAGGCAAACATTGTCAGGGATCCATTATAACTGTCCCAATTACCCTGATTTCATTTGCATAAGAAGATTGACCAGCCTGTGGTTGTGGCACTGCCTTGGCTGATATCGGACACTGTCATTTGGGAATCAGGAAAGAACTGGAATACCCAGGCTAGATGTGGGATGGGGAGAGGGGAGCTGTTTTGGTCCCTACCAACATGGGTGCTACAGCAGCCCTTCCGAGAAGGAGGGTAACTTGTCAGATCTCAGGCACTGGAAGACCTTGACCATGTCTGATTCAGAGACATCCAAGAGCTGCCAGCTTCCCAAAGATGCAGATTCCAGGTACCCCAGGCATGCCTGAGCATCTGGTTGTCCCATAAGAGTAAATCCTTCCCCTGCACAGTGTGTATGTGTGTATTTATCTATTTTTTTTTTTTTGTCAGTAGGTGTTGACCCTGCTCAAATGCTTCCAGACTAAGCAGTGACCTGCTGTGGTTTTGCCAGCTTCCCTCAGGCACATGTAACCTCTCCTCGTGTTTGGACTTTTTCCAGAAAGGTAGCTGTTCCTGCAGGCAGGCACTAAAGCAAGAGGAAAGCAGCTGGGATGGAGCAGAAGTCAGGAAGCAGGCTGAAATGGCCTTGACCCAAAGCCATAGCTAGTGCTGGTAGGACTTGCTTGCACTGCAGCAGCTGCACAGCTCTCGCTCCTCTCACCAGATTGAGAATGATTCATATTTTCTCTCCCTTCCCCCCAAGGCCACATGTAATGTGATCTCCCTTTTTCCAGGCCCAAAACTCTCTTCTGTTTGCAGTAATGGTTCTTCATGGGCTCATCTGGCCTGTGAAGCTGCAATGTTCAAGCTTGTGAGCTTTGGCAGAGCAGCCTTTCTGTCCCCCAACCCTGCTGTGTGTGTGCCTGCACAGACCCACACCCATGTCTTCATCTCCCCGCTGCTTCCAGGAGAGACTCTCACTCTTGGACATCTTTCCTTGTTGCTTGTGGATATCACCAAGCTTGGCATGCTTCATGGAGATGCTTTGACCTTTACTCCATTTTACCCCATCTTTCAAAATCCCCCCTCTAGTATTTGGCAATTTTAAATTTTTATTGGTTAGTTATTAGGTGGCAATACAGGTATGTGTCATGGAGGTGGCTGAAGCACAGGCAGCTCATCTCAGCTACAGTGGTGTTTTAGGCCTCTTGCATCCCTGGGTGAGTTATTTTGTCTCTGCAAATTACTTTGATAATTTGGTAATTACTTTGGTGAATTACTTTGCCTGTTTCCCAGTTCAAAAGTGGCACTCTTTATGAAGTTATACTACTGTGAATCATAAAGGACACAAATTATCATTTCAAAATGTACCATGTCCTTGAGACCTGATTGCTAACAGCCAGATCCCAAGTCTCTGTCCTTATATTTTTGGACCTCTCTGAGAGGGATTGGATCCAGCCCAGATTTCTCAGGAATTCCTTTGTTCTTTCTTTGGCAGGACATGGAGCAGGGAAAGAAATCCTTATGTGTTTTCTCAGATGAGATGCTGTTTGTTCTCTGACTCCAAGACAGTCATATTTTTTGCCTGAAATTACCCACATCGGTATTGTTATGTTTGCTTGGTGCAAGGAACATGAAAAAAGAAAGGAGCAGAACAGAGTCTCAAGTTGGGGCACAGATGGGCCCCTCATGGTTCCTCTAGCAACCCTCTAAAAGCCAGTTTTTATGTTTGAATTTCCCTGATGTGTTGAAAAGCCAAAGTAGGGTCAAGTTTTACATTTAAATTTGAGTTCTTTCCATTGTGTTTGTTTTTGCAGAGAGTGTCCTACCCTCTACTGCATTTCTATGACCTCTCATTTTGGCTTATGTTAGTGGGGTCTATTTATGAGCAAGCAAAACATATGCTTCAGACACTGAATTAGCTTTTAAATGGTTGTTCCTAACAAATATGAAGTGAAATACTATGATTTAAGGCCTTACACTATCCCTTTTAAGCTGAGTCACTGTGTCTTTTGCTTTGCATTGAGAAAATAGCTTTGGCACATGTTCATTCACACAGGGGGACTGATAGACCCAGGAGGAAAACAGACACTGGGTACCCAGAAAGAATGGGAGGGCATCCAGTTTTCTGCCAGTGAGGTTCAAGTAATAGGATGTGCCCTTTTAAAATGCTTTGCTTTCCCCAGCTGCGCAAAGGGAGGAGATGGATGAATAATAATACAGAGAGCATTTTTTTGTTTAAAATTCACCAAAAGGCTGGGGAAAACATTGCTTTTTTTTCTTTTGAAGCAAAATATTTAATTTTATTTGAGCTGAACCATCTGGGCATTCTAAATAGGAATGTAAATGACAGTTTTTAAGGAAACATTTTGAAAATAGCAATGTCCAGTGCTTTAGTCTTTTAAAATCTGAAGGAACTTCTAAAGAATCAATATTCAAATTTAAGCAAAGTCTTAGGAAAGTTTTGGCATGACTGAAATCTTAGGAAATCTCTTTGCTTGGAAAAGTTTTGTTTTGAAAAAAATTATCCTTGCTTTGTAAGGGAGAAAAGCCCTGCAAATAACAGTTCTGATAAACAATATCATGGATAAAAACTGCATCTTGTCCCACCCTTGGAGCAGTGTTACACTTGCATCTCTTCGGCTGCTGCTTGTAATTATCCTGGTGCTTTATCCTATCGGCCCTTTCCATGTCATTGGTTCAGTTTTGCTGCAGCTCCCTTTGATGGGGGCAGTCTGACCTTTGGTGGCTGTTGTTTGATTTGCTCTGGGTTCATGAGAATTTGTTGGCTGGGAGCAAAGGAGGTGCCTGATGGTGGAGGGATTATACTGGGACAGACGATGGTAGCACTGTCTGCTTGAGGCAGCTTTTCTGCTCCTGGATTAAAGTTCATGCTGTGTTACTTGTCTGTCTCTCTAAGGCCTTGTCAAGTCCATGTGGGAAGCTGTTCTGTCTGCACTATTTCACTTTGTGCTGCTCAGCTCTCTCCCTGCCTCATTTCTCCTCCCTCTTTCCCCTTCCATTCAAGAGGCATCTTTCAGTCTTCCCCATTCAAGGTCTGTCTTTGCTCTCTGCCCTGTGTGAAAGTTCCATGCCCTCCCAGCATTCATCACCTCCTGCTCATTCACCTCCCTGCTTTCCTTTCTCCATTCATCTGGGCTTCCCCTCAGCCAGTCTGGGCTGCCCTCTCCTCCTGCCCCTTCCGCAGTCCTTTTCTGTCTTTGCACTCCCTTTCTCCGTGGCCATCCAAAGCCCAGCAGTCTGCAGTGTGCTCTGTGAGGATGCTCTTCTAGAAGTTGGCCCCAGCTGATGAGCCAATTAATCCTCAGTGGAAGCCTGGTGGGACTGTTTTGAGTGGATTTGTCTCTCTAGTTACCCTGCAGGTGAGAAGATTTCTTTTTCCCCCGCTTCCTGGAGATGCAGCATGATGCATGAACAGGAAGAATATTACAATTTTCTAACCTTCCTGTTCAGTCTGGTCTTTCGGTCTCTCCCTCCTGGCTTGTTTCCCCTTTGTTTGCAGCAGTTGCAGCTCTCAGATGACTCTTTAGGAGGTTGTTTGAATTTCCTCATTCCTGAGGAACATAACATGAATTCTCTTAATTATGCTGCCACTGTAATTATGGTTGTTGCCTGTGTCTTCTCTGTTTCCTTCTTTTAAATCATCTACTTGGAGGCTGTATCAGTTTTATCAAGCCATCTCTGCACTCCAATATATGTGTTAAGTGTTCCCCAGGAAACAGAGCTTGTGAATTGTATTAGCCAGGGCTTATTGTTTCTTGGTCTCAATGTAGCCATGATGCAGACACAGGAAATATGGACCACAGCCTCTGCCAAAGATTTTCCAGCTTGCTGAGCACCTGGTCCCCTGCAGCTCCCAGAGTGCCCACAGTGTGCAGACATCACCCCATGGTACTGAAGGAGCAGGTCTCTGCTGCAGTGTGGCAGGAAAACAAAATGGGAGGTCTGTTGGCCTGTGGTGCCCATAGAGGGCTTCAGCTTTGAATGGTTAAACTGCATTCAAGCCAGTCTGGTCAAATAAAAGGGAAGTATTAGTAAAGTCCGGCTGGTGGTGGGGTCCGCAGCCGTAGCTCGGACCCAGGAGGCTCAGTCACCCCAAAAGTATCTCCTTCGAGACAACTCCTTGGGGGGTTAGAGCTCTCCCTCAGCCGGCGGGAGGCTTCCCTCGGCAGGGGGGCAGAGAACCAGCTCTTTCAGCTCAGTGATTCAGCTCAGTGATTTCGGCTCAGTGATTTCAGCTCTGTGGTTTCTCTGCTCCTGCCCTGCGAGGTCTGCTTCTCCCCTTGCCAGCCTGGGATGAGAGAGAGAGGGTCTCGATTCGGCGTTCCGCCAAGCTTCTTTATTGCTGGAGCATCTGCGAAGGTGCCGAGGACGAGGGACCCCGGGGCTAGGGAGATTCTAGGGGTTTTTATAGGGAACTTGGAGGGCAGGGAAGAGGGTACACAACCAATCCTTAGGGACAGATTTACATAAGATTTCGAGGGGGCTTGTGGGTCTTCTAAGAACTCGCCGTAACCAAAAAGGCCTGCTTTCTTATCTCAGGGGTCTGAGAGGGATTGCACAATTTCCCCTTATCAGGGTTCCCTCCAAGGCAGAGCCACAGGAGCTCTGCCGGCCCCTACATATTAGAGCTTGGGAAGAGTGGGTAGGCTTGGAGGAAGCAGTTGCTCTGAAAGCTTGTGTGCACCCTGTGCCTGTGGGAAATCTGATCAGCTCAGTAATGGAGGCAGAAATGAGGTGGAGAGGGCAAGGAGGGGGGCTCTGTGAGTGTGTGCAGGTTCGACTGACAGGGCGAGCTCTCTGTTGTGTGAGACTGTGAAAAGACCATCCACTGCTGTCTCATGAGGCTAAAAGGAGCCCCTGATACAACCTGGCAGGGCCAGGCTCTGGGAGGACTTGTCAATTCTCTGAGAAGGACCCTTTCCCCTGATAACTGTCTCAGGGGGGATTTCAAACACTGCTGTAGTTTGTTGTCAGGCTGGTGAGTGTGTAAAAGAGATTCCCCAGTCATTGTGCTTGTGCTCCACAGAGACATTGAACCTGGCAGGGCACATCTAGCCCCAGACCAGCCCTGCATCTTGTCACCTGCAGGCAGAAGTCTCTGCTCCACCAAGGCTTGGACTGGGAACCCTGCATAAACAGCACTTCTTCCTATGAAGTTAGTTGCATTTCTGTTGTGGAGTTTATTTAGTCATGATTTGTTTTAAAATGTCAGACACATTTTCTTTCTGTTAGAAAACTTGTAGCAGAGAGAACTCTGGAAACACTGTCCCTTGTATCCAGTAAGAGCATACAGGAATCCAAAGTGCAGCTTGATTTTTCTGATTTGTGGTTTTGCAACTTTGGCACTTGGACAAATCTCTTCTACCCTTAAACCAAAGCATATTTGACATAGCAGACACTGCAGAAATTACTATTGCAGTTCGATGCAGGGAACCTGCAGTCTGAGTGTCATCCAGGAACGATTTGGATACATCACTTAAGAAACAATGCAAACCACCACAACTTCCAGCAGTCTGGCTCCTTCCTGCAGCTGTAACTCCTGTGATCACCCTGAAAAGAGGCAAGTCAGGATTTCTTGCTCTCAAGCGTTTAAATGATAGAAGTTAGAGAATAATTAATGCTCCCAGCTCTAGGCTACATTTGCAACTAGCCTGTCTGCAGTACCTTTGAGATGGTTATGTCGTTGCAGTGTAATGCCAGTGCCTCCAAGGCATTGAAGGGAATCATGTGATACCTCTGTCTCCTCTTCACAAGGCTGACCTAAACTTCTGCTTCTGTTTAACTTGGAAAGCAGTTTATTTTGTAGTTTCTAGCCCCTGTGACTGAGCAAAGCCAGCTGTAAGACCAGCATGAGTTAAATACCTTTCCAAATCTGTTTGGCAGGAGTTTTGCTCCATGGTTTTTGCTCTAACCAAAAGTATGGTTTGAATTCCAGTTCAGGTGGGTCATTTTGGCTACCCATGTGCTGTGGCACTTGTTAGCTGCAGCTTTTCTGAACCCTAATAGCTTGCTGTCAGGTCAGAAGAGAATTGTTGGGATCATCTAGTCTCTCCTAATGTAGGCAAGAAGGTTTTCTGAGTGATCTTCTTCTTCACCTCAACCATACTTCATCTCCTAGGAGAACTTGCAATTCAGTTGTAAAACTTCTGGTGAAGTTAGTGAGACGTTTCACTTGTTAATAGTAAAAATAATCAATTTACTCTAACCTAAGGCTGTCCAGTTTGACTTCTAGCCCTTAGATGTGATTATACTTTTGTCTTGGTGGAGACTCCTGTACTGCCAAATTTCTGTTCCTCTGGACAGCGATCAAGTCATTGCTTAACCTTCCCTTTCACAGATAATGAATTGAGCCTGTCAGTGCAGCCAGTCAGACTGTACCAGTAAAAAGTGCCAAAGAGGTAATGTCACCTCATTTACAAACCTGCAGGTCGCTGTTCCTTTTTTGCAGGCAGTGTTACCCTGAGAGCACTCACTATAACAAGTAAGGGGTTTTTTTTCCCCTGCCAGGAGTGGCTGCTGCTGAAGATGGCATTCCCCACCCTGTACACTGGCTGGCATTCTTGGCTTCTGTCCAGATGGCTTTCTGTTTATTTTTAAGTGTAATATATATTGTTTGCAAGTACCCAGATTTTACAAATGACCTTACTGACACTTAGTAAGTTTCTGGTTTAACTAATTTGTGAGCATGATACAGACTTTTCCTTAGTTTGCTCCAAAGTCACTAATGAGAATTCTGTAGGAGGAAGAATGAATTCTCATGGGAGCCCATTAGTGGCATTTTCACATGATGGTGGCCCTCTGGCTTAGATTTATTTTTGAGACCTGTCAAATAGCTAGATTTCAGCATGTTGAATGTGTGACAGACTGAGTTTGTGTCATTGTAAATCCTCAGACTCAGGTTTGTCTGGTGATGTCAGATGCCCTGCAGAAATCAGTCATATTACGACCTTGGCTTATGATCTGCACCCAGTTTGTGTTCTCATCCAGATGATATCAGCTGGACATAATCTGTTTTCTATGGCCTGTTCTGACTGATATTAGACCAATCCTCCTTCTAGTGTGCATTACTCAATATCAGTCATTTGTTCCTTTGCTGTGGGTTGCTGTTAAACCAACAAGACCTGCTGTATCCCATTAAATTCTTGCTGCTCAGTTTAGGGAGCAGGGTGCGTGCCTGTCACTGTGATTGCACAGGAGTTTTGGAGCCATGGTTGGGAGGGCTGTACTGCTGATTCAAAACTGGAAGAAAGGGAGCAAGCAGATCTTGATGTTCTTCCAGTGTTCCCAGACTTGCAGAAAATCAGTACTTGTAATGACTTTTTAAAACCTTTTGGATGAAAGTTACCTTGACCTGCTGATTCAAAACTTAACTTCAGCAGCTGCTGTGTAATGTTCTCCAGAGATACTGCTGGGACAGAAAGTGCATCATCATCATCATGTGATAGAGATAATTCATTGGGCTTTTGTCCACATACAGAACAGAAACATTTCAACTCCACTGACTCTTTCACACTGATATCACCTATGCAATGTTTTCCAGATAATATCAGACGAAAAACCTGTTTTGAATGAGAAGACTCATCTGCCTCATCTGTACTATCATAGATGCAGCTCTGACAGGAGACATTATCCATAGCAGTAAATTTTACAGAAATCTTATGTATGATTAGTTGATGCAGGGGTAAGCAGGGATCTGACCCAGAGATCAGGAACTTGGCCTGAAATACAGACTCCACTGAACAGCTCTTCTCACTGTTGTGTGTTAGTTTCTGGTTTGCTTTGGTTTTTATTATTATTTGCTTCATAGTGGCAGTGATTAGAACCTGTCTCCCAGTTGTGATTGACTGTGCATGCTTGTGTCTCCTCTTGAGTTATGTAATCCAAATCAATGCAGAATCTCACCCAGAGTGTGTTGCATTTTGGATCTGAATGAAGTAATATATATTGTGTCCCCTCATGATGTAGAAGCCCTGAGAACAGTAATTAATATTAATAGAGAATTTTGAGATTTTCCAGTCAGACATGTCTGAACCACATAAACAATAATTATGTGGTGGTGAATGAGAATATCACGTGTCTTATGATACTATGGATATTGCTGCTTTCAGCTTTTGATATTTAATGCCTTACACCATCCAGATGAAAAGTGGGGTTTATTTTATCTAGGCTGCAGAACTCATTGCTTCAGGAGATTGTGGAGGCCTAAAAACTGGAGGAATTCAAAAGGGAGAGCAAGAGATTGGGCATTCGTAGATTAAGAATGTTGGGGCCAGTGCTGACAAGCAGTTCTGCAAAGTTATAAACCCCTTGCCTTAGGATTTAAGAAAAGATTTTAACTGTTCACGTGAGTTTGGTCACACCAGTCAATGGTGGTGGTCTCTTGTTGGCTTCATCTTGTCCACAGTCTCAGGAATGAGAGATAGCACCAGAGCTTGGTCTGGTGCTGTTTGGATACATGACTCACTAGTCTGGGTCACAGCCTGCGCAGTCTGTTACTGCAGCTGAGACAACGACCCACGTAGGCATGTGCAACATGGCCAATGCTGGATCAAGATTAAAAATAATATTTTCACCTAAAAAAACCCACCTGTGACTTTTTAGAGTGTCTCAGCTTCTTTCCATTAGTCTTAATGCACTGCCATAAATAATAAAACAGGAAGAAGCAGAGCTGGAGAAGGCTCAGTCTATAAACATGTCTCTTTGCATTAAGCCTTGTAGCGTAATGGAGGGCATCTCCTGCCACCCATGCTGTCTCGTTAATCAAGTAATTATCTCCCTCACTTTCGGTGCTGCATCTCCTTCCCTGTCAGCGCTGCTGGTAATGGAGCTTCTATTTACCCTGGCTGCTTTCTGGGGAGCAGCTCTGGTTTCAAAGCCAGCACAGTGGTATATTTTGAATAATTTAGTTCTGGGTGGTTTGAACACTGTCTGTAATTCCCCAGATGAGACTAGAGGCTGATTTCTGGAAGTATTCTGCCAGGTGGCTGATTTGGAGAGAGGCAGTGGAATGGCTCAGAGTGGTGGGATGTGGAGCTGGCTGAGGACTGAAAGCCCATTCAGTGGGTCCTGTGAGCTCCTCTCAGCTCTATCCTCCCTTAGTGTCTTAACAAGGACTTGCAGCAAGAAACCCACAGGCAGAGGATGGGTAAGGAAGACAGTTGTATTAAAAGTGAGCATGGACACAGAAACATGAATTTGGGTGCCTAGCTGAGCATGATAGGCTTCCCCTGGAAGCATGTAGGTCAGAAATTCCTGGAGTCTCCAAGTGTAGGATTTACTTGGCCTATAGCAGTTATGACCAGGGGAGTGACCTTTGTAGAGTCAAGAAGTTCAGTGTGGTGTCCAGCTGGCTTTGGAAAGTTTGATAGCTTTCTGCACCTGAAATCTCCTCAGAAGGCTATCTCTGTTCACAGTGTACCTGTGCTGCTTGGCCTGGTGGCTTGGCAATTGCCCTTTGCCTTCGCAGCCATCGTCCAGCCACACTCTGAGTTCTGCACAGCCCTTGCTGTGCTGGGTCACTCAAACACAGGTGTGGTGCTTGTGTCCTGTAGATGTGGAGGACACAACACCACACAAATCTGTGGGCTCACTCCAGCAATCTTGGCAATACCAAGAATCAAATCTGGCTCCACGCCCTCTTTCCTGTCAGCCTCAGAACTGAGCAGTGGCATACTCCTGAATCTTGTGATTTTCTCATTCTTGTTGAATCTTTGCTTCCACTGTCTGTTTAGATGAGTGCTTCTGCAGAAGGTAACAACAGATGGTAGTAATGTAGGTCCCTTCCCTGTCTTTATGCCTAAGACAGTAGGAGAAATAAATTAGGACAGAAATGCCTCCACAGATTGGCTGAGTAGCTCATGAACCTGGTCTTTCAGGCTATTCTGCCCTTCAGGGAAAAGGGAATCTTATACCAGCCCCCTCCATCTCCTCTTTGGCATGTGCTGCATGCAGAGACACACTTACCTAAACCCAGATGACAGGCCCTCTTCTCTGGAATGCCTCATGTCCTAGGTGAGTGCTGAGCTGGGCAGCTCTGTGCTCTCACGGCAGCTTTCCTGGGGAGCAGGTGTGTCTGGGAGCACTGTTTGGTGAGGGAATATCCTCTGTACTTAAAAGCAATCTGGCTTTTGAGAGCTGGGGGATGTTCCCAGCCTTCGGGTTCACCTCAGGTCAAAGTAATCTAACATGCCCTAAAAGGACTGCTGGACAGCCCTTAATCACTTTATATTGTCTGGGCAGTGGTGAGTAAATTCATTATTTACAGGGGAGGCGAGTGTGCGTCACTGGAGCCAGCAGTAATGTTTTACCACATATGTTCAGGCAACTCAGATGAAGTGACTTTAAATGGTGGGAAGCTGAATTTCAGGGTGGAGGGATATGCATTTACCTCTGACTGGCCATCTTCTCTGCTGGATCAGGGTTTCTCACATGCACTTCTCAGCTTTGGAAGAGAGAGCAGGATCATTCAGCATCCCTAGATTGCAGAGACTATGCCACCTAACATCTGAGTCCCATCCAGCAAATCTCGGGGTGGTTTCTGAAATCCTTGGAGATGAAGAAATGTTGCATGCAATTGACTCCCCCTTTCCAGTGGAAAAGGGCCTACATGTAAATAAGAAACAGGCCTACTGTTGAGAACTCCTTTCTGGTGGGAAATGAATCAGGAGTTGATGTATTGCACTAATGGAGTTGTCATTTCTATATAACAGGGAGGAGAAGCTAAAGCTCCGGGCAATTTCTTTGCAGAATCTCCTAGTCTGAAGCAGAGCTGGGGTCAGTGCCAAGAGGCCTGACACTGCCAGGCCAGTCTCTCCCAAAAGACACCACCGGACCTTAGAATGATTCAGATTTGAAGGAATTGGTCCAAATCAAGGCCAATTTCCAAATTAGATGAAGTTACTTGGAGCCTTGCCCACTGGAAAGACAACTGTGGCTTTGGTGCTGTCGAGACAAAGCCTTTCAATGAGGAAGCTATGGGTGGTAGCAAACTCTGTTCCTGCAATCCTAAAGCCAGCCAAGGATCCTCCTGCGGTGCCCAGTTCAGCTGTTGACTCTCCAGCTCCCTCAATGCCCCCGAGGGCTGTTTGCCATGGGGAGAGGAGCAGCTGGCTGCACTCTGTGAAATGTCTGAGTTTTCCCAAGATACTCATTGTCTGTTTGCAGCACCAGCCTCCACCCTACTTGCTCACTCAACCGTGGCTAATGTGTCTTTAATTAAAGAAGAGGAACAATTTGAGATTTCATTTTCTTTCCTCAACCGAATTTCCTATTTTCATCACAGTTTGTGAGGCCCCCTCCCCTTACTTTTGTCTTGTAGTTTTGCTGTGGGACCTTTAGTTTGTGGTGTGTCTCCTCTAATATAAGGGAGAAACAGGAGAAAAGCAGTTTGTTTTGGGCCAGGGAATTAAGATCCTGGGTCAGATGGCTGCTATGGTCATTAACATATTTACATTTTTGCTTAAGAGCCTGGTTGAGGATCAAGGGAGTTAAGGGTGATTGTCATTGAAATGCGGAGGAAACCTTGCATGAAATTGCCGTTAGTGTTCTATTGTCTGGGGGGATGAGGGGGGCGAACGGCTTCCTCATCCCTGATCACTTGTCTGCTGAGATCGTGGACAGGCAGAAGGAACTGCGCTGAGGGAAGGCACCGTGGTGCCTGTGCTGTGGGAGCTTTGCTCCCCGTGGGGCTGGAGCCGGGCTCAGCACAGCCCTGCTGCTGCCTCCAGGCTCTGTCTGTCCTCGGGTGAGACCCTGATGCTTGGCTGGGCTAGTGGAACAATTGGCCCCGAAGGAGTTCGTCATGGATAAATGCATGAAGCGGCTAGCAAAGGTCAGTTGCCTCTTTTATAATTGATGGAGCTGAGTGGTTTGAGTCTGCTGTCACATGTTTTTGCACTGGTGCAGCGTCACCTGGAGTGCTGTGTGTAGTTTTGGGCATCACATTATGAAAAAGACAAGAAGCTGTTAGAGAGTGTCCTAAGGAGGCCACGAGGATAATGCAGGGTCTTGAGGGGAAGCTGTGTGAGGAGTGGCTGAGGTCACTTGGTTTGTTCGGCCTGGAGGAGATTGAGGAGAAACCTACCTCACTGTGGTCTTCAGCACGTTCATGAGAGGCAGTGAAGGGGCAGGTTCTGATCTCTTCGCTCTTACAACAGTGACAGGACTCAAGGAAACAGCTAGAGCTGAGTCAGGGAGAGGTTTAGGTTGGATAACTAGGGGTGGTAGTGCATTGGGGTTTAGGTTGGATAACTAAGGGTGATTGTGCACTGGAACAGGCTCCCCAGGGCTGTGGTCACAGCACCAAGCATGTCTGAGTTAAAAAACATTTGGGCAACACTCTTGGGCACATCATGGGATTCTTGGGCTGTCCTGCATAGGGCCAGGAGCTGGATGGAGCATGGAGGACTCAATGATCCTGATGGATCCGTTCTAACTCAGCACATTCTGTGATTCTGTGATTTGCCATGTGTAGGGACACAGGATATACAGGACCTGCTCAACCCCTTGAATTTGTGGATAGCTATGATACCAGAAACAGGATTTGAAGCACTTTGAAGATTGGTGTGGATTTTGAGTGGTGACAGATGAGATTTTCAGATGATTTTTATAGAGAAATGTTACACAATTAAAAAAAAAAACTGTTTAAACATAAATGAGAGAACTTTCTTACAGCTGGGGTTGACAGTAAAACGTTCTGTTCCAAGTTGCGGAACCTGTGCTCTGGCCCATCCCTGAGGTATTTGAGTTTAGATGTCAGTTGTTCAGTGTTCATCTCTTACTCTCACATTGTTCACATCCAGTGTTTTACTTCAAACTTATTTATAATTATTATCATTAACATCGTGCCAAAAGATAATTATATATAATAACATGGAAGAAGAGAAGAGACTCAATAGCCAAATTACACTACAGAAAACACCAGGTCCCTTCACCACTGCTTTGATTTTTGTGGAGCAAGCAGCAAGACTTCAGTGAGCTGAAGGTGGAATGCTGGTGCCTATTGGTGTGAGAAAGAAGCAGATTCACTTGTAGTCACCAGACACAGCTTCAGCTGTGCCTTTGGAAGCCAGCAGCCAGTAACAGCAACATCCTGAGTGACGGGATGTATCAGCTCCAGCACTAGAGTCTGAAGTCATCAGTGTGTCCTTGTGGGCTGGTTTGAAGCTCTGAAGCTGTTGTGTAATTTCTGTTCTTGGTTACAAAATGCTTCTTTTTGGAAGGCTTTAAAACAGAACAAAGTCTGGCAAAAGTGGTTTGTGATCTCAGCAGTTCTTTAGTTCTCTGGGGGCCTGTGTGCTTCAGCTCTGTATCTCACCTGCCCTTTGAAGGAGTAGCCATGTTCCCTGGGGCTGCAGCCCTTGGTCTTTCCTACAAAGTCAATGAGCACAAGGCATGGGGAAAGTCACACACTTTGAGTGCTGACCCTGGCCCTCAAAGTAGAGAGGTACTTAAGCTTTCAAGGAGCAAATGGTTTTGTCCTAGACAAAAGCTAGGTTCTGACATTTTAAATATCAAGATACAGTTAAAGTGATGCAGTTAAGTAAGATAGTGATTAGTTCAAATGTTTTTGGGAAACAGAGATGAACAGAGCAGTGTCAATGGGGTTGCAGGTCCTAGATCCGTTCACTGAATGATTCATTTCCCAGCTCCTACAAATTCCCCTTGAGAAAGGTCATCCCAGGTATTGTGCTAATAATACTTTATTTCCTGGGTATGTATGTCTGGGATTTGGTACCACAAGCAGACTGGCCTGAGAGTCACAGCAAGAGGCAAAATTCATCAGAACTGAGCCTGAGTGCAGACACCCTCACTTTTGGAGTTGGTTTTAGAGTTTGATCTGTTAACTCAAAGCATCAGAGTGGGCCAGAATAGGGGAGCTAAACTTCTCCAGGGATTAATATTAAGCCTTTGTTTAACAGTAAACAGCTGATGAAATCCACCTTTGGCTCTGGGTGCCATCTGTCAGGGAGGTACATCCAGGCCACCTCACAAGGGCAGGACAACCTTTGGCAGAGAACAGGAGAGAGTGCCCAGCTCTGACTGTCCACAGGTCACTTGGTTTATCTTGTTTTCTGTAATCCACTTGCCCCAGCAGCTTCTTCACAGAGGGGCTGCTGCTTTGACCAAAGACAGACAGCCCTACTGCGGCAAGGAGCTGTGACCTGCCCTGCTCAGGTTAGACAGCTCCTCCTCAGCCAAGCAGCTGGGGAGGGCAGAGCAGCAGGACAAAGGTGTTCAGGTCAGAAGGAGACGGAGCCAGATCCTTGCACATGGGCACTGCAGACTTTAAACAAGCAGCCCATGCCTGAGGCTGGTCTGGTTTATAGCTGTTCTGCTCACTGCAGAGCCATGCCAGCCCTGCTGCTGGCAGGCATCATCCTCTGCCACATCCTCCTTCCCATCTCCTCCCTTGCCAAGGCAGCTTTTACTCCACTGCGTCTGATCGAAGGCCCGGTGCCTGTTCAACTTTTGTTCTCCATTAGGAAAGAGTGAGGATTGTCAGGACCTTTTTGGCTCTTCCAAGGCCCTTTTATGTCCCAAATGTTTCCATGAAAAGACTCCCTCCTGACCACCCTGCCCCCTGACAGCCATTCAATCCAGCCAACAAGCTTGATATCATTATCTACAAAAGGAGGCCAGTGAGCACCAGGGTCCTCACAGCCAAGTTTGGGAAATCAAAGGCAAAATCTCCCAGCAACAGAGAACTGGTAGAGATCAGACTGCGCCAGGGCTAGTGCAGGCTGGTCTGGCAGCTTGCAGCCACTAGTTTTCTAAGCACATCAGAAATATGCTTGGTGTGGTGCCAGCACTGGCTTTGTCAGGGCTGAGGCTGTGCCCTGTGAGCTGGCAGCCCCTCACAGAGTGCCCTAGAGGCCACTGGAACAGTCATAAGTTTGGACAGCCTTGTAAAGGTGTCTCTTTTCATCAGTGGCATTTCTAGATTAGCCACTTAGGCTCAGGGAAAACAGTGATGTTTTTTGGTCAGAGTGGGATTCACCAGGTCTCACCTGGGACTTTCCTTCTAATGACTCCGGTTTATGTTCTCAAAATGGCATGTGGCTGCCTTGTCACTTTTAGTTTGACGTGGTGTTCATCTGCTTTGCTCCCTGTCCAAAGATTTTCTTTCCCAACTGTCTTAAAATAGCTCTTCAGCAGTGAAAGCACTTACCATAGTGAAGACATCTGTAGAGATGATCTGGAAAGGTGACTGTCAGAAACTCTGAGCACGGAAACTGCTTGAGGAGGGCTGGCATATTCCTGTGGTGCAATTGTGTTAGGAAATAGAGGAGTAAAACTGTTTTCAGTGCATTTTGTCTCACAAACTGCATCTCTGATTTGCTTGATGTTCCAGATAGAAAGAAATGTAAAAAATAGACAAGAGAAATCATGATGCAGAGGGAAGGAAGATAAAGGGAGCTGACATAGCTGAAGCTTGAGTGGAGAAGAGATGGTGATGTGGATGACAGTGCCTAGACTCACTCCTCTCTGCAGCAGGGTGCTTTCCAGTCCCTGGGTGACTACAGTGTCACCAAAGCCTAGAGCAGCCCCTGAGTCCCCGTGGGTCTGCAGTGGGTGATGAATGCATAGGAGGACAGAGTTGTGTGTAACATGGGATTGTTAATTGTGGCACTCTCCCCTCCTATCCCAGTTTGATCCTGACAACACTGGCTACATCAGCACTGAGAAGTTTCGCTCCCTTCTCCAGAGGCACGGCTCGGAGCTGGACCCCCACAAGCTGGAGGTCCTGCTAGCCCTGGCAGACAGCAACTCTGAGGGGAGGATCTGCTACCAGGACTTCGTCAACTTGGTGAGTGCTCTGGCTGGCAGGGCCTGTCAGTTCTTGGCTCTGCTTAAAACATGGGCTGTCAAGGGACAGTGTCTCTCTCTTTCCCTCCCTTTATTAATGCAGTGTTTGCTGCATCACATTCTGCATGGACTTGCTGAGGCGTTTGGTGGTGACTGAATGCTTCAGCAAGAGTCAAATTGTTTCTGATTTTTCCAGGGAAAGAAATTTGCATGGGATGGAACTGTGGGAACTGTAGTAAGATCATGAAGCAATGACTGCTGCTAGTTTAGAGGTTTTTGCTCTCAGTATCAGTTGCTAGCTGCTATGATGAGCCATTTGTTTGCAAGCAGAGGTCTGTCAGTCTGGGTGTCTCCTGTTTTATCTAGAGATTTCACCACTTCCAGACAAAAATATATAGATAACATATTGACGTGCTAGGTGGAGTCATATTGCACTGCTGGAGGCATCAACAGCAACAGGGATAAAGTGTTTCTAGGTCACATTCCTTTTATCCCAGGTGAGGTATCTCAGAGTGCATGAGTCACGATCTGGATGCCTCTCTATCTCTACTAATGAGTCAATTAGTGAAGGGATTACTCAGTTTCTTGTCAAGGCAGTTTGTTGAGTCAACACAATTGTAAACATGTTGACAGGTGCCCAGGATAGCTTAGAAATGTTGTTTGCAAGGTATCTTGGACACTGGCCATTCAGGGGCTTTGCCTTGTTCTTGGTCTGTCACTGAACATCTGAATCCCAGCAGAATTAATGCAATATTAATATAAGCCTGGGTGACAAAATCAAAGAGGAATGGAAGTTGGTGACATCTCTGAGGTTTCTCTGGAAAGCTGGATGTGTCCTTGATGCAGAGTATAGTAGTTTGCATCTCTGTGTGTTCTGCAGACAATGTGGGGTTTTGATCCCTTCGTTTGTCATGGTCACCAATGCATGTGTTCTTGGTTTAGAAAGAAAGTGTCTTGCACATGCCCTGTTTTTACATTAATCAGAAAGTACGGTAACATGGTCCAGCAGTCAAGAACCCAGGTCATGACTTCCATCAGGCTGTGGGCAGTGTCAAGGTGAAGTTACTTTGTTGGAATGACATAAACCTGCTGTATCTAACCAGGCTGTCATATAAGTCCCTTGCCTGTGTCTAGGTACACAGTAAAATAAATGCAGAGACTCTTAAACAGATCACACAGTGTGAGGTTTTCCTCAGCTCCAGCATAACAAACAGTGTGGTCCTTGGTGATCAGCAGAGTATTTATAGTAACAGCTGCTTGTTCCACAGTTGGGGATATTCAAAGTACCATGCAAGCATTCACTAATTGGGCTGCACAACACTTAGGTAGCAGGAAGAGGCATCATTGAATTTCTTTTACGGAAATGATGGCCTAGGGCCAGCCAACACATTGGCAACAGGCTCAGGAATAGCACTGGGCTTTTTCCTCTCTCCTCGCTGCACAGGGCTCAGAGGCAGCACAAGCTAATGAGAGGTAGGTGGGAGGTGAAATGCTTGGACATTCTCCTCTGGGAATAGGAGGCCATGCCAGCTTACACCCAGCTGATGTGATTTCTGCAAAACAGCAAATTTCCTTCACTACTATTGAATGACTCCTATATAGAAGCCATTGATTTTCCTGTCATCAGCCTCTCTATCCTTGTCTGCATTTTTTGCACTTTCTAATCAATAGGCAATGCAAACGCCAAAACATTAAACTACTTACAAATGACATCTCACTTCTCACTTCTCTAGTTTCTATTGATTTCCAACGTCCAAACTTTTTTTTTAGGGCTCCTTCTATTTTTCCTGCCTTCTGAACTTTCTTTTGAACTTCCTGATGGAAAGAAACAGCACAGTTGATACAGAATCACTGTGAAATTAGGGATTTGCCTCACCTCCTAGCTGTCAATCCTCAGTGTGGTGGTGTTTGAGTGCATGTTTGTGCTTGATCATTAGCCCTCTCTGCTTTAGGCTCAGGTTAATTTGTCTGTTTCAGTAGCTTAGCAAGAGTTGATCTGCTGCCAAAAATTATGGTGCTGGGTGTGGGGATGGAAAGGCTGACCTTTTACTAAACCAGAGGCTCTCTGTGTGTATGGTTTTCCTTTTCTCCAGCATCATTATGAGCACCAAGAACTCTGCCTGCTCTCTCAGACACTGTGATCCCCAGCTAAAGGACTGCTATTGAGCAAAGCTATGTTATCCTGTGATGTCCAAAATGTTCTGTGAACTTCTAGATACATCAAAAAATCTAATTGTAGGACTTCTCACCTTAATAACAACATACCTATGCCTGCTCTCAACTCAGCAAAGCAACTTAAGTTTATGAAATTGAAAGTTTTAACATATGAGACTAGACCCCAGAAAGCACTTGGGAAATAAATTGAGAAATTAATAAGTTCAGGGAAGATGAAAATTCCTGGTGTGATCTGCAAACAGAAAAGGCTCAAAAAGATCAGATAGGCAACTCATTAGAAATTACTTCTCCTCTGTGTATATGAAATTCAGCTCATGTAGTTGTAAAACACAATGCTGCAATCATACTCATTTCTGTTTCTGCACTGTGGTTTATAGTAATGGCAGAAAGCAGTTTCAGATGTGGTTTCTTAGGCTGTGTCTGAGACAGTGCAGAGTAAGAAAAGTGTTTCCTGTACATGTGGAGACATCTTGTGCATCTCTGCTGTCTGGTTGCTTTGCAGCATTGTGAAAAGAGATGCACAGAGAAAATTCTGGCTATGAACAGCATGGGCACAGGAGGAGATAATGAACCAAGGTGTTTAACTTACTTTGCTACTTTTAGAGAAGAGGCAAGCCAGGAGATAATTATATTTGAGATGTTATTTGCTGGGATTCTTGCTAAAGAGCAGTTGCTGTTGGCAGTCCTGGATGACTTCACTTAATATCCTGTGAATTGCAATAGAACTTGCAGTAAGTAGTAAGAGTTCACGTGACTTGGGAAAAACAAAACACTGCTGCTTCCAACAAAAATGTTTAGCTGTGGCTTGTAGTAACTTGATGCTGATGTAGCATCTCAGTAACGAGCAAAATATATTAACTAATTAAATGCACATCCTTTATTTTCCAGATCAAGAATCACCACCTGCTTTGTTTCCCCTGGCTTCTAGGGACAGGCTAATTCTACCTTATTTTTAATGTGAGCAACAGGCATTTTTAAAGCACTGTGTCACAATGTTATTTGAACCACAATGTAAGTCTTGTCCTGCAAGTAATGTTCTTTCTAGTAACCTTGAAATTTTAAAGTGTTTTGCCTTCTCTGTTGGAAGTGCTAGAAGGCCTAAGCCTGGCACATTTAATAGGAATCAGGCAAAACCTTGAGCAGGGATAATTTTTTTTTTCTTTCCTGCCTCTTTCCTTGAATCCCTTGAGTAAACCACTGCTTGGGCAAACCAGATCAGAATGTTGATATTTGGTATTTGGGGTTTTTTCCCTTCGATACTGTTTGGGAAAGTGCTACCAGGTTGGCTCAGAGGATGTGAACATCTGTCACAGATGAACCTAATGCTGAGATACGCATTTTGGGAAAAGCTGTCTCTACCCACATTAGCATTTTGTAGAAGTGTGGGCAGAGGGAAGGAAATAAATGTGAATCTTGAAAGCAAAATTGATTGGAGAGGTTGCATTTGTAAGTAAAGTGGGTTATAAAACTGGAGCTGGCAGAGGCTTTTAAAAAGCTTGTGCTAACTTCTGGTTTAGTGTCTCTGTCTTGGAGGATCAGAGCTGGAGAGCTGAATGCATTCCCTGTCACAGTGCTGCATGTGTTTAAAAATAGCTTGAGACCAGTCTCAAAGATGCCAATATATAATGCGCAGAAATTCATGTTTTTCAAAACCTTCTGAGTGAGGCTGAATAAAACCATAAAAAGGATACTGTGCCCCACACAAGCCCTGAAACTGGAGGTGGGGGAAATGCTACATGACTTGGCTGTTGATTGTCTGAGGTAGCCCCAATACTACAGATATCCGAGGAAGACAGAGAAAATGGTCTGCCAGTGGGGATGGACAACTTCCTTTGCAAGTTGCAGATTATCCCAGAGTAATTTTAGAGTGCGGTGTGTGCTAAACAAAAGCAGGGCTTTGTGCTTCATCAAAGTTAGTCACTGTGCTACTCTTCACAGTAAAGACTCATTCTAAATGTTGATTTTTTCAGTGCTGAAAACAGGTTCAGATTTAAGTAGGAAAAAAATTTCCTTTTGCACAGAGGTATCAAACCCAGCCCTTGAGCAGAGCTCTAGCACTAAGCCTTGATTTGTTTTGGTAGGGTGATACCAAAGGGTGGAGGTGGCAGTACCTGGGTACCAGTCAGCTCAGCTTGGCTCTTCTGCAAGAGAAATTTCTTTCTCTCTGCAAAATACCATTTTGCAGGCAGGAAGGACTAAGGGAATGTGTTGTTCCCCACTGCTACCTTCCCTCTCCATATACTGTTTGCTGTATCCTTCTAATTGCAGCTTTATTGTCACACTTATTAAAGAAGTCCTATATCAATTGCATGAGGAGAAGTGGGGTAGGCTGCCCTGGGCTCCTGAAGCCATGATAACGTGCAAGCCAACAATGGGCCTAGTGTTCTTTCACCTGACGATTAAATACTTGGCTCCTAAATACCAATATTATGTAATTCCAAAATCAAGTCAGCAAATTGTGACCATATGCGAGACTCTGGGAAGATTTGAGTCTTCCAAAGTCAGTCTGAGGAACGAAATAGACTTCTCATCAAGAACTGGTGAGAGCATCAATAATGACTTAATCCTCCGCTCTCTTCTCATGACCATCTCCTCCTAGCATGATCCAAAGGTCTGTGGGGTCATGTAAGTAGGGCCAGGATTGCTGTGTTTGCTTGAGCCTTGGCAGTCAGCTGTGCTCTCTATTTGGAGATCATCTCCTCCTTGGTGCCATGGGCAATATGTGAAAGTGGGGACCAGCAGGATTTCTCCTTCCTGAGGGGTCTGATTTTAACAAGGGCTCAGTACATCCACTCATCCACACCTTGTGGGATTGTGGGGGCTTTTCAGCATGTCTGGCACACTCCTGACACTCTGTTCCTACCTCATTGGGGTATAAAACCACTCCAAGACTGCAGCATGTAGAGGGAACCTGGACCTTCTTTCCATATCTTTTGCTGTAAAGAAGGTCTGGCAAATACTTTCATGTCCCTTACATGTCAGCTTCTGTGTAGGGTGTGAAAGGTCCTGTGATTGATTTTCCTCTCTGGAAGGAGGAAGGCAGAGCTTTCTACTAAACAGTAGTCAGGCTTCCCATCTCCTCAGGAGAGCCAGTGGAGGCTTTGGTCATATGAGATATGACTTACAGTGATTCTGCAGTATTTTGCTCTTAAATCTTAGAAGACCTTTCCCTTCTGTTTTGTTTTTAGTCTGTTGAGAAACACTTCAGAAACACCATGGTGATGAATTTGCCATGCCCTGGCTGTTTTCTGGGCTCCATGGGCAGCACAAGCATTATTGCAGAGAGGACACTGAGCTGATTGAGCTGTGCTGAGTTCAGGTGACTGAGCTGAGCCAGTCCCTTGTGTCATACTCAACAGTAACAGATGAGTTCAGGGATGCCTCTGTTAGAATACTCTGCTCAACAGATGCAAGGAAATCTTTATTATGAGCCTAATCGTGGACATCAGCACCCTTTGGAGTTTTCTGCCCATCTCCCTTAGTAGTCTCTGCACTGATGAGGTGATCATCTGCTGAGGGTGGTCAGGACTTCTTGATGCTGAACTGAAATTATGGTTTTCCTTGACTCTGGAAATGATGTTATTTTCCACTGAAGTGCTGCAGCAGGGAAAAGCCTGGTTTTGTGGTAGGCAGGAAATCCCATTTATCACTGTAACTGGAATAAAGAGATCAGCAGCTCCAGTCAACTGTCTGATATCTTCAGGCAAGTTTATAGTTTCAGTCTGAATTTATTCTTGCCCATAAGAGGGGCAAAGCCAGAGAGAAAAGAATGAAGTTTTTGAGGGAGCATATGCAGGACGTCTCTGAAAGGCTGTTCTGAGCTGACCTGGAGCAAAGCTTTCTGCTGTGGACACAGTGAGGGCATGAGGTCACTAGAAGTATCTTTGAAACAGGTACAACTCTTACCTACCAAAAGGCATCTCACACATGCTAAAGAAAGCCTTGTACTTGTTGGATGTTTCTCTATGAAAATACTGTCTTTCAGTATGGGCAGGCTTTCTTAATGCAACACAGGACCACAACTGTTTTTTCCCCTAGTTTTAGATACAGACTTTTGGATGATACACTTGAGAAGGCTGAGAGAGACTTTGTGGACATTTTTTTTTCTTTGTTTTTCTGCTTCTTTTTTTTCCTGAAATGTTCTTTTACAAGTGTTTTCTGAATGAACAAAGGAAAGAGACAGCAAAGGAGAAATACAAAAATGGAGAGAGTTGTTAGGGTGAAACATCTTCTCACTGAAACAACTCAAAGAGAACAACAACAAATTTTTCCTCAGTTTTAAAAAAGTATAAGAATGTCAGTTGATGGTCAATGCTCCTCTGTGTTGGAGGGACAGGCTACAAATGAAGGCTAAGGAGGGACGTGCAGAGTGGGTCGCAGTGCCATCACCTCAGATGGCCCCTTGCCTTCCTCCAGTGATTAAGAGGAGGTGGCTCTCTGCAATGATTACTGTGTTTAAGCAGCTTGGTTCAGCTTGGAGCAATTCCCTGACTGCTTGGGCACTGAGAGCACAAGCTCTCTGCTTTGCTGGGTTTGGTATATCAGCTGAAACCAGTATGATCCAAGACAACTGGAAGCCAATGCTGTTGAGTGTCATCTCTTGCTTGGTTCTGGGAGGCTGGAAGTGGTTTGAGCAGTTAGCAGTTCTGTCAGAAGAAGGACCAGGCTGTCGTGTTTGCTTTGCTGCCTGTTACAGTAGAAGGTCCCCTTGCAGCAGTCTGTGTACACAGTGAACCTTTGGAGCTCCCTGCCGAAGATTCAGCCAGTACAGAGCGTGGCTCTAATGCAGCAGGTTTGTTTGACATCAGGGCTAATTAACAATTACACAAATCTTGGAGCAAGCTCTTTCAGACCTGGTTTGTTCCCCCGCCCCCAGCAAGCTAAGCATAAGATTCCATCTGCCTAATTTGCAAATGCAATTGCTTTAATTATGCGTCCAAACTGGGAAAGTGTATGCTCAAAAAGATAGCTAAATCTATGCATGTAAGGTAAATGCATATACAAATTAGCTGTAAGCCTGTGCCATCTCAGAACCTTCCCCCTCTGAGGATAACTTATGAAAGAAGCCTTGTAAAGACTTGCAAGCTTACAGGAGCTAAGACGGCCTGTACAGACGATTAATTTGTTGTTTGTTGCTGTTGCTCAGGCAGTTTTGTTTTACACAAAGAGATAATTTTCTTTGCCCAGAGCTAACTCCTACCACGAGGGTTAGATGTGCGGTCAAAGTTCCTGCTGCTACATTTGAGAAATTTTCTGCCCCAAGACAGCAGGGAAGTGTGATGGAGCAGGGGGAGCAGAGGAAAGGAGGACACAGGAATATGGATTGTGATAACCAATGGTGAAGACAATGCATGGAAGGCTGGAGGATGGGCCATAGAGCTCAGCCTCTGCTGAGCCTTGCCAGAGTTCTGCTCTGAGCTCATTTATTGGCATCATAATGGCAGACAGTGGTACTGGTTTTCCTTACACCCCCAAGCAGGTCACCCTATCTTTGTCCCGAGACTTTGTTCCTAAAGCTCAGCCTGGTGGTGGCTTTCCTGCCTACCTGGATCCGGTGCTGCCAAACTGGCACTTTTCTCCCTGATGACTGTGTCAGGCCTTGCTTTGTCCTCACATTTTCTGCTGTTCCCTTTCACCCAGATGAGCAACAAAAGGTCGAACAGTTTCCGCCAGGCCATCCTGCAGGGGAACAGGAGGCTGTGCAGCAAGGCCCTGCTGGAGGAGACGGGGCTGAGCCTCTCGCAGAGGCTGATCCGGCACGTGGCGTACGAGACCCTCCCACGGGAGATCGACCGCAAGTGGTACTACGACAGCTACACCTGCTGCCCTCCACCCTGGTTCATGATCACCATCACCATTGTGGAGGCAAGTACCTTCCCTGGAACCTCCCCACACTGCCAAAGCCTCTGCTGGGACACAATAAAGGGTCAGAGAGGGACTCCTACAGACCTGGACAAGGACAGACGTGAAGCTGGTGGCCATTTTGATTGCCTGTTTTGGGGTATGTTTAAGTGGAGACTGTGATCCTGTCATTGGAACAATTTGTATATGGGACTACACAGTTTGGGAAACTAGAGCAAAACTCTTTGAGAAGTGAAAACAGGACAGTTCTAGAGAAATGGATAAGTCAATGGAATTCGAAATTTCTATTTGGCTACCTCTGTTTTGGGTTAAATATTCTGACCTGCTTAGGTGTTGCCCAAATGAGATTTTTGCACATTTGCTGAGTAATGTGCTCAAGTAAGTACAGAGTAGGATATGACACTGATAGTTGGGTGCTGACTGGGAGCAGATTCCTCTAACTCAGGGGCTGGTGTGTTACAGAAGACCACAAATACAGCTATATCAATGTGTTGCAGGTTCCTCAAAACAGGAAATTTTAATGCTGTGTGAAGCTGTCAAATGGGAGAAAAGTTTTTGTATATATTATTTTTTCTCAATTTTTTTGAGATAAAAGGTACTTTTTGGTGAGAAAATGCATTTGTTAACCAATGAATCTCTCTGCTCTTCTAGGTTGCCTTTTTTCTTTACAATGGAGTGGTCTTAGACAGATTTGTGCTGCAAGTCAGCCACCCCTTGTACCTGAAGAATGCTTTACTATACCATCCCCAGCTTCGGGCCCAGGCTTGGAGGTACCTAACCTACATATTCATGCATGCAGGGTGAGTACTTTTAAACAGTTGAGGTTCTCCAGACAGAAAGAGGAAGTGACAGAATCAGCTCAGAATTAAATTTTTAAAACTCAATTATAAATTTTGTGTAAAAATCTGAAGATGTTGTGGAGTGTTGGGCAATGAGGTACAAACCTTCACAGCTCTCTGAAGGGACAAGGCAACAAAAGTAATTTAACAGATGCTGCTCTGCTCCCCAGCAGTGTTGGGACCACACTTTCTTCTTACTGTGCACTTCCTGAAACCAGGTCAAAGCCCAGTGTTCCACTAAAGGAGCTGTGCAGGTGGTAGAACAAGTCTGCAAAGATGCTGGACTGGTATTTAAAAACTACAGGCTGTTGGAAAAGTCAATTAAATTCCCTGTGCCTGGGATATTTCATCACTCAGTAATGTTGGTCCCTTCTGTAGGGAGTGAGGTAATGACCAGAAGGCTGTGTCAAGCCTAAACTCCCATTTTGTACACACTGGGCAAACACCAGTGTTCCTGAAGAGCTGACAATCTTGAGTGACCAGATGGACAGAGAATGGTCTATCTCATGCAAAATGAATCCTCCTTCATTCCATGGAAGATATGTAGCAGACTAGGGAAGAATTTAAAAGGTGTGGGTATTCTACCTCTGTTCTTCTCAACTGTGCTAGTCCTCACAAAATTCAAATAGACTTAATTGTGTGATGTTTGTGATGCCGTGGTGATGAGTAAGTGTCACTGGAAAGTTCATCCCTGTACAAAGCATTCTACCCCCTCTGAGCAGTTTCTGAGATCATTATCTTCACACATTCCTGGCAGATAATTGCAATTTTCTTTAGTTCTGTCATTGAAAAATGACAGCAACAAGCCTTTTAGCAGTAATGCAGAGTTTGAAACTGCATAAGGACCCTTTGTTCTTAAATAGAAAGCCTATATTTCCATCAGTCAATGTTCTTCTATGAAAGGCCAGAAAGATCAAGTTGATCTTTGCCTTTTTCCATGTCTCTGATGGAAGACATGCTGATGTCTCTTCCCTGCCATGGAATAATTTCCTTGGTGTGTAATCACCCTGGAGCACAAGATGTGCCCCAGATCCCTGGATAAAAACAGACTCCGCCCAAGGGAAGAGTAGGGAAAAGTTTTTAGAAGAAACTTCTGAATGTGGCAACGTCTGTTCTTTGTGTGCTGAATCCCTCCAAAGAGCCCATATTACATAGATTTCATCCTGCAAGTGGGGAACTACTGGACTTAGACATGAGGCTGGTTACATAAATGAGAAGTAGAAATTTCCATCACTGAAAATATGGGGAAAACTGGGCTTGTAAAAGAAAGAAACCCTTGATTTTAACTAATGTTAGTTAGTTTATATTTGGGCTTTCTTTTGGTGGTGGTGTTGTTTTACCATATCACTTCTATGACTACAGATTGCTTTAGGATACACTGGAGGAGAAACACCTGCACAAGGACAATTTTCCAGTATTAAATGCCTTTCTGTGGCATGCTTTCCTATCCTGTGCCAGGTCACCCCTGTTGCAGGCCATTCTCCAGCATTCTTCACACTCACTGACCAAAAAATCCCTCGGGCTTAATTCACCTCTGGCTGGCTCAGAGTGGAGCAATGGAAGGTGTTGAGCAGGGAGCTGGTCATGATGGATTCCAAGTCCTTCAGCTACACAGCCTTTAAAACAATGGAGAGTCCCACTGGAACAATAAACCTTGTGATTTATCTGTAGTATCTGGAGTTAAGCTAAATGTTCCTTTATTTCTAACTTCTCTGTGTTAAGCTCCTTTCTTGTGGGGAAAACAGATAAATCTTGGAAAGGTAATAATGTTTTTTAGTGGACGCCCATCATTCTCCTCTCATTTTCATATGAGAGGATAACACAATGCCATGGGTCTATTGTTACCCTGCTTCCAGCTGAGACTTTTAAATGGTAATGTGGACTGCTCCCTAATTTAGTGCACTCCGTCTTTTTTTGAAGAGCAAGCGGCAGCTGGAAGGTGTTTGAGAAGGCAGCAGTTGCTAAGGCTTGGCTGGCTGTGCCTCTAGAAAGATTCCAAAAATGTACAGGCTGTATGTTGGTTCTGATGGAAGGAGCTTTGTCAAGGGCTGAAAAGGCAAAGTTGTAAATTCTGCCCTTCTGTTTTCATGGAAAGCAGACGTTGATATCTGAAGCCCACACATTTGTATCACTGCCATAACTAATGACTTGCATTGATGCTCAGTCCCATTTGTTTGGTCCCAGGGAAGGAGAAAGTCCTTAATAAATCAATGAAATTGTCATTTCAAGAATGACACATTCAGCACTGGCAAAGGGTAATTATATTTTATGGGTTCTTATTGACTCTAGTGCCTTCAAAGCTCTTAGTGTGATAGGGAAGAGAAGTGAATGGGATTGCTCCTGGGAAGTCTTTTAAGAACAGCTGTGAATCAGAGCAGTCACTTCAGAGTCCAGGATAAACTTTGCTGAGCTCTTAACAAAAGCTTCCTTTGAAAAATAAGACCCACCGCTTTGTGTGGAAACGTCAGGTGCCACCTCATGATGTTGACTGTGTGCCAGCCAAAGCTTCTTCCCTCCCCACTGTGAAAGTGCGCTTGGATGTTTTGTCTCATCTCCGTGATCTTGGTTTGACCTTTGCTGGTTGTTCCTAGTTTAATGCCCTGGGTTCTGTGAGCATGTGGGATCAGGGTGAGTGCTGACCATGTCCAGTGGCTTTAAAAGGCTTGAGAAAGGTAATAAAAGAACTCAGTTACATGCAGCAGTTTCCCATTATGAAAAATTGCAGTGCTGAGTGTATTGTGCAGGAGGGAAATTCATCTTTGGAGAGAAATTCAATGAAAACAAACTTATTAAAATATCAGGAGAGTACTGTTTTCTGCAGTATCATTTCCAGCACTTTTTTGCAGTTCAACTTTAAATTCTCATTTATGAGACTGTTCTGTCATTACTGCATCTCACCATCAGTGTTTTTCTCTGATGTATATGGGAAATTGCTATGGTAACTTGAAAAAGATCAAAACAGTGGAAATGCATATAACTTAAACTGAAGTTTGCTAGTGCCTGCCTGTGAGCAACCCTTTTCTTATATAAAAAGGGATGTATATTTTCAAGGTATTAGGTACTTTGCCCTCTTTTCCCCAAAAGATGCTGGCCTTCTGTGTTAGGAGTACCACTATGTCATTTAGATCCATTTGTTTTGTAAGCAGGTTCTCTTCATACATGAGCAGGATACCCTTGGCTCCGGTGGGCTGTGTAGCATTCAGTGAGGTCACAGTCCTGCTAGCCCAGGGTAAATCTCAGACAGTAGGAGAATGTTGAGAACCCTGTTCAGGGCCTGGTGCTGTTATTACCTCACTGGAAGATCCTACAGATGAATATCTGTATAGAGCTTTGAAAAGTGTCAGGACAGGTTTAAGTAGAATTGATTAAAGCAACGGAGAACTTGCTTTGAAGCTATTGATTCAGCTCAGGGGAAATCTGCTGCACTGGAGTCTTTACCCAATATGTACATCTGAGCTGTCACACTTTGCCTGCAGGCTGCAAGTGGTCCTGCACAGTGTGATAGTGGGGCTTTCTGCAAGAGTTCCCTCAGCCCAGCTTTTTCCTGCGTGTTCGACAGGACTGTTGCTATTGACTGTAATGGGAACTAGGGTGGGTGAAGAGAAAGTGTCAGTGAGTTCATGTGGGCACCTGAGCAGAGATCAAAATGCCGTCTGCTTCCCATTCTGACCACTGAAGTAGGCACCGCAGAAAAGGGTGAGGATCAGACAGCCCATACTTAAAGCAGCATTACAGCACCAGGAAATGGCAGTTCTCTTGGAACTTTTACGCTCACCTTGATCTTAACAACCACTCCCCATCATGGCAGTGTGATGTGTGTGGGGAAAAGTGGAATTATTAGGAGGGGAGAAGAGAGGAGCAGGTAAAATTTCTGGCTTCTCCTCCAGGCTCTGCTGCCATCTTGCCTTTTTTTTTTTTTTTTTTGGAGTAATTTAATTTTGTCAAGCAAAGAAAAAAGAAAAAAATGTCTGACTAAGAACCAAACGTTGTACAATGTCTTTGGCTGAAAGGACCTCTGTGGATAAAGATAAAAGCAGCAAGGGGGAAGAAACATTGCAGCTCTGGGTCTGATTTTTTCTTGGAATCACTGTTTTTCCCAGAATTAGTCTACTTATGTGAATTGGGTGCTATTTGATTTTCATTCCAAGATATCCATGTCTCAGTGGTAGAGAAAGGAGATGAAGAGTTGGAAAAGAGGACAATTGTTGTTTTTCCTTGCTGCAGGATAGAACACCTTGGGCTCAATGTTGTCCTTCAGCTGTTGGTTGGGGTTCCTCTGGAAATGGTGCATGGAGCTGCGAGGATCAGTTTTGTGTACGTTGCAGGAGTTGTGGCAGGTAGGTGACACCTCTGCATGTCCCAGATGGAGAAGCAGTGAAAATGACTGTGCTGGCTTTTGAGTTGGAGAAATGTTTTGTGATATTTGGGATTAGGAGAGGAGCATTCACTGATCTTTTGTGCATTGAAATGCTTTTGAGGCTGGGCATAGAAAATATGGTACAACTTGACACCTATTTCTATATAGCCATAGACTCTGTGTGTTGTACTGCACTAAGTAGTTTTGTTAAATTGCACTGAGTGTTTTGTTATATATCTATCCACACAAAAATGATGTACCTTTCCCATGAACCCCTGTGCCCCTTTTACCTGACACCACCTATGTCCCACCTCCCCTGGGGTCTGC
>VZUA01080956.1:0-14289 GCA_013401035.1 Horornis vulcanius | reverse complement strand
TTGATTCCCAAAACATGATCTCTTTTCCTGCTTTAAAATTATGAGCAGGTGAAAAAGAAAGAATTTTAATATTTCTCCCATGATTTCTGGTTATCATTCAGAGATTTTTATTCCAGTATACTGGTTAATAACCAAGCCTGAAGACAGAGGAGACAAAGTCCAGGCTTTCTTATGGCACCGTTTCCTTTATATGCTTTTATTGAAGTCTTTATTGTTTCTCTATGCTTTGCCAGAGATCTGAGTGGCAGAATTTCAGGGAGCCTGAGGCACAGAAAGCAGCATTGAAAAAAGCACAGTAGGGCTTGAATGCACTGAGAAGTTGCCTGACAAGTCACAGATCTAAATGTAATATCCCTTCAGGTTTGTGTGCAGCACTACTTTGTTTTCCTTGTCTCTTTTCCAGAACTGGTCAGGAATGAAGTGCCAATTCAAACTGCTGCGCATGGCTGTTGCCTTGATCTGTAGTAAGTACCATACAATGCTTGGCACACGTGCAGCCAATCCTGTTTTGTTTGTCCTTGTCAAAATAGTTCATGCTGATTCAGAGGGTTTTGACTTTGCAGCAGTTTTGGTAGGAACTTGCAGCTGGACCTTCCGGCAGCAGGAACCACATTGCTCTCCACTGCAGATTTTGGCTTTCAACACAAGCATTTGTAAACAAGGATTTGTCATTAGCCACCATCTGTAGCATGTGGTGTTTGTGAAGGAGTAGGTCTTAAACATCTTCTCCTTGCAGTCTCAAACATGCGATGCTTCCATAATGATAATACTTGGGTTTCCTAGAGCATGTCCTGTCTGGGATGGCAGCAGCATTATACTCACACTGATGAATCCACTTCCAGCCCTGTCCCCAGGGGGGCACAATCAGGGAAACTAAACTGTGTTCATCACAAACAACTGTCTTCAAATTCTAACTCATGTTTGTTATGGTTTTGGTATAAATTTCAGAAGGTGAATATTCCCAACCTATCTACACTCTCACAAACCCAGACCACTCTCCAGCCACTGGAGAGACCTCATGTCTGTGTGCCACAGCCCTGACATCGCCACAGCTTCCCTGTGCTCACCATACAGGGCAGTTTCTCTTTCTCTATCTCCTCAGGGATGCAATACTGCCCACAACATAGACTTAAGAAAGATAAACGTAGACAATTAATTTATTTTTTATTTCTTGTTCCAGTGAGCTTTGAATTTGGAAGAGCCGTGTGGCTGCGATTCCACCCCTCCGCTTACCCCCCGTGCCCCCACCCCAGCTTCATGGCTCACCTGGGAGGGGTGATGGTTGGGATCACCCTTGGTGTCATCATCCTGAGGAACTATGAGCAGAGACTCCAAGATCAGACTTTATGGTGGATCTTCCTCTCTATTTACGTCATTTTTGTCTTGTTTGCCATATTCTGGAATATTTTTGCCTACAGTCTGTTGGATCTAAAGCTACCTCCCCCTCCTTGAAAACATGGGACAGAAAACTGGAGAGCAGAAGTCATCTGTCAGCTGTGTTAAATGAATGAAGATGGAGGATCTATTTTTGTATTTAACTTAGGGGAGGATGATTCTTCTGAACACACAAGTGTGCTGGAGGAGGTGCTTAAAGATCTCATGAAAGAATGGGCTGATCAGTTTTTTCACAAATCCAGCAGGTTCTGTAACTCTGGCTGGCCATGCCCTGCAGTTTCTGCCCTGCACCTGGGCACTGACTGCTTGGGTTGTTATCACACATCAATATTTTCTATGAGATATTTGTATTTTCCAGGTCAGTGCTGGAATTATGGCCAATTGTTCAGTGAGTTTCCTCCATGTTGCTGAACACTAAAAGGGAAAAAGAGCAGACATTTACTAATTAGAGACTCAAATGATACTCACAAGGCAGCTTGAGTCTGGTTTCTTTGGACGTGTCTGACTGTTCAGTCATACCAGTGCCACTGTCTAATTACTTGAATGGTTCCTAAGGTATTTTAGCCTATGCTGAAACTTTCTTGCACAACTATCAAAGGAATCAGCAGAACTTGATCACAGAAAGTGATGGAGACTGGTCTTCAACTACAGGTCAAATGAAATTGCACTATAAACATTGGGAATCTTAAGAGTGTTGTGGACACCCAGCCAGAGGTGACTTTAACTGTGCATGTTTCACTAGATTTTAGTTAATTATTCCCCCATCCCCACCCTAGAGGGTGTGGCTGGGTTGTTTGTTTTTTTGGGTTTGTTTGTTTTTGTTTTGTTTTTTTTTTTTTAGGAATGAAGAAAAGGAGGGCAAATGTTCATTTGTGGTTTTATCAGACGACAATCAGGTGCTGTTTTCTTCTCACTTTTTATTCTGGGCACACCGACCAAACACCTGACCTGCAGTGAGCTCCTAGCAAGGATCTCAACTCTTCCAGGAGAAAGTGGGACCATGATCACCTCCAGCAGCCCAGGGTGGGAACTATCCAGTCTTTACAGCCATACAGTCCATTTGGGGCCACGTCCACTGAAGGCAGTGGAGTTAAATCAGTTTGTATGTAGCACTGGTTTCCCAATGAAGTGGAGAGGTGTTATTTGCTACAGTGATCATTGTGAAATGGATAAAATTGGTTTTAATATGACTTCTAAATTTTGAGGATGCCTCTTCCTGAGGCAGTGGATGTTCAGGAGCTCCAAACAGCAGTTAGTTGCAATGATGCCTTTTTCTTTAACATTGGTCAAGCCCAGTTGAGGCAATCTGTAAGTGGGCTGTGACACAGTTCATACAGTTGCCTGCACAGACCTGGGGACCACACGGGGACATCTGTAGCACAAGCAGAGCTTATAGGTACTCTTCTCTGTAAGGTGCTTATTGTGCTTGTCACTTTAGAGAGCTGCCAAATTACAATCCAAGAATGTGAGTGCCCTCCTTTTCTCTGCCCTTCACCCACCTATTCAATGGTCTGGACAAAGCAGCTGTAAGAGTCTCTCCAGACAAGCTTCTCTCTTCCTTTTTTCTATTTCCTGCTGGTGCCCAGGCACAGCCACCAGAGTCTTTCAGAGCACATCCCATGGGCACTGTAGTAGTTGTGCTTGCTCTGTAGAAAAATGTCTCTGTGTTGTGAACTTTATTCTCTCAGCTGTGCTATCCAAGCTGCCAGATGATACCACAAGCTAGTAGGAGCCTGTGCTTCTAGAGGGGACATCCACAAGTACTGCCCCCAGCTGCCCCTTTCTTTGCCTCTTATGGAAAAATGACTCTTGGTTGAGGGGTGAAATTTTCTCCCACCAGATGCATGCATAAAACTTCTGTTGCCTCAGAAGGAGGGCAGAGAAAATAAGAGTTTCTAAAGCCTGGAATAAGCCTTACCTGCAAAAGAAACAACTTTTGCCACCCTTGTGCACAGAAATGAGATTTCTGAGGGCGATTGCACTTTTGTTGTTCTGCATGGCCAGTACATTGCTCATAGGCCCTCATTAAGGACCAAGAGGAATGGATAAGAGCCAGAGCTCTGATCATTTTGCAGAAGGGATTGGTTACCTGAGCCATTTTACCTCTGCAGTTTGGGTCCAGATCCCAGCAGTCATGACAGTTCCCAACAGATTGTTGCATGTGCTGTTCCAGTGAGTGTCATAGCTGTGGATCCCCCTGGCAGCAGGCAGGAAGGAGAGTGGGAGCTAGGAGAGTTCTGACACGGTTAAGAAGTATGGAGGACATTCCTTCTGTCACCTATTGCTAAGCCTTTCTCATTACAGATGCCTTGAAAACAGAGGTGACCCCAAATGGGAGTTCTCCTGAAATCTTAGGAAAGCTTTTAAAATTGTGATAGAAAATTTCAATTGCAAAAAACCCCAGATTATTTTGCCTATAATTTATCAGAGTGGAATGTGCACCAATTGACTTTTATTTTTGTTTTCTCAGCTGAAAGCTACTTAGTGCCCATGAGTTTCTTACCAGTAAAGGTGTCAGCGCCTGCCAGTGTGTGCTCTGAGGTGAAGCAGCAAGATAAAAGTTCAAGAGCCACTAGTTTCTTGATCAGCTTGATCATGGCCAAAATGTCTTCACTGAGCTCAGGAGTGGGAGGGAGCTGAACAGAGTAATGCAAACAGCCTTCCTTGGTCCTTTTTCCATAGATGAGTGTAGTTTACATGAATTGGTTGAAAACAGCTCTGAAGTTGATCTTATGACTTGTTCTTTTAAACTGTTGTTCATCTTTCTGATTTCGTTCTGTGTCCCCATACCCTGCCTGAGCAAGTCTATAAACACCCCTGGGGATCAGAAGGCCAGACTTTAAGGCAGTGTTAGATTTATTGTAGGTGAAGGAATGAAGCCCTCTCACATTCCTGTTCATCAGAGCTGAAATCTTCCCCATTCATGGAGCAGTTTGTCCACAGAGCTTGTTTTCTGCTAAGAATCAATCAGCTCATGGAGCTAGAACCAGCACAAAGTGCTTAAGTTTTTAATTACTTTTTAATCATTAAAATTACAGTGTGAAAACTTGCTGTTTTTACAGAGTATCATGAATTGCAGTTATGTTATTTTCTAACGCACCCAGGAGTGCCACAGTGCTGCAGCACCACAGAGCTAAAAGCAACCAGGCTTTCTGTTACCTCCAGATGTCCTTGAAGCTGCTGGCTCATGTTGGAGATGTAGTATTCTCCATCCTGCTCATTTGTGGTTCCAACCTGTCACAGTCAGCAGCGTGTTCCTGAAGGAGCATCCACTGAGGGACTGGTTTCAGTGATTTGATATGAATTTATTTCAGCTACTGCCAGGATTTTCCATCAGTCAGATAAAACATGAATCCGTTGAACCTTATGACTGTGCAGTGCTAGAGCAGAAGGCAGGGACTGTCACCAGTGTACATGTTTAAACAGAGCACTTCGGAGCAAGCTATTTTACGCTATGTCCTTGAGTAAGGACACAACACCTGAGGGAGAGAAGAAAAAAAAAAAAAGCAGCCGTTTGTGCGGTAGATTTCCCTTGCAGTGAGTTCATTGCAGCAGAGGTCCATGAGCATGGGGCAGTGCGGCAGGCGGAGCAGCCGGCGGCGCTGGATGCGGAGCTGCCGGGGACACCTGCTGGCGGCGGGCAGCAGCAACGGCCGGCGACAAGGGACAAGGGCTCAGACAGCTGCGGAGAGGAGGAGGAAAGAGGAGAGCCAGGCTGATCAAAGTCCACGGGGGCTGCAAATGGCACTTTTTATTCCTAGATGCTTGGAGACAGGTAAAGATTAGTTTTACACACAGCGGTTAATAACAGAGATAGGAGGAGGTAGAGTTTTCATGCAGTGGTGGTAGAGGAGATTTCCAGAAACAATCTCGGAGTGACGTGCAGGAGTCATAAAAATGCTGATGAATTTACTTTTGCTGAGTTTTTAAGACAACATCTTGTGTCACTGTTTTTCCTGTCAGTTGATGAGGAATCCTAGCACTTACGTGGCATATTGTGCTTTTTCACTACTTGCTCCTTTCGCAGTGGGAAGTATGTTATCAACAGGCAAGGGGGAAGCTAGAGAAATGGTTACTAGAAATAAAGCTCAGGGATTCTGTGTCCCAACACCTTGCTGCTTCTGATGGATTGTACTGCCCATGTGTTTTAGATCAGATTTGCCCATTTCAGTTTGAACTGGGCTATGGAGGATGGAATCTGACATGTTCAGCGTTGGTACTGACATGACAGCTGACTGCTGACCTCACAAGGCAGTTTCTGTTCTCTGCCAATATTTAGTCTCACAGAATGGTGGGTAGGACTTTCACACATCCTTCAGTGAGTAGAGAGCTCAAAGTATGTTCACAAAGATTCAAGCTCAGCCCAACTGCTTTGGAATACCCATCCATTGGCTTTGCCCAAAGTGGAACTGGAGAACGGGGACATGGCAGTTCAGCACCAGCCACCTCTGGGGGCAGGCTGGGACCAGAGAGCCCAGCACCTCTGAATATTGCTGCTCCCCTGCTCCTCTTACAGTGCTGGCTCTTCAGTGCTTTGTGTGGTAGAACTTCAGAGATTCCTTCTCTGATGCCAAGAGCTGGTTATAAAGGAGTGAAGTGCATTTTGCAGCTCTGGGAAAAAGAATCACATTAAGACAGAAACCAACTTTATTTAAAGGCAAATGTATTTTAATGTCACCGTTAATCACTGGCTTTTAATTGGAAGAAGCTTCCTAATATGCCAATAGGAGTACAGAAAATTTATGTTTCAGGGTACTTTACAACACAGAGCACAAAATATTCCTTATGATTTAAGTAGCAAAAATACCTTATATTCAGTGAGCTTGACAGACACGTCACTGACTCTCTCCTGACTCCCACAGTGTCTGTTCAGTTTGCAAATAAAGCCAGATTTATGCAGTTTTTCTTTTGCTAACTAATGCTAACAATACATCCAAGTGTTAAAGACAAAGCACTAAACTATGTAATTTTCTGCCTTAAAATACTGAACAAATGGTACTTTCCCTGTGAAGGGCTAGTAAAACAAAATGATATTTGCAAGGTAAGATGCTATTGTATGTTTCCAGATATTTTTGTATTGTGTACATTCTGTATATTTTTGTTGTGACAATATTATTTGAGCACAGAATCCATTAAATTTTTTTGGTGGTTTTTTGTTTGTTTTCTGTTTATCTTTTCTTTTTCATTTTTTTAATAAAATTGACTTGTTCTATATCACATGCCAAAAAACCAACCAAAAAAGAATTTTCAAGGACAGTTTTGTAAGTTTGTCTACATGGTGTTTAAGAAAAGAGCCCTTGGTTTGGAGGTCTGCCATGTGATCTAATGATGACATTGGTAACTCATTTTTATGTCTGTCTAACAGATAAAGGGGAGAGTGAACTGCAGCTTCATTTCTCCACAAGATCTAATGAGGATGCAGAACTGGCTTGGGACTTGTATGGAAATTCAAGCATTGTCCCACCTTTTGCCAGGTGTCCCTTCATTGCAGTGACCTCAGAACTGCAGGGAAGTTGATGACATTTGAGTAATTTTTAAATATTTTTTTAGATTTGAGTAATTTTTTTTAATGGGGAGGAGGGTTATGCTCTTTTAACATCAGGCTCTACTGAATGTTTTCAAATCTCAGAGCCAACACTCATCTCTTGACTCAAGTGGAAACAACATATCCAGAAAGTTCTGCAGTAAACCCCCAAGTAATTAAAATAGAAATCTTTCTACCAGTGTGGAAGGGGGAGGTTTATTTGGATAACTAAGTTGTGGTTTTGTTGGGAAGCACTGGGTTTAAGTGTAATTTATAGGAATGAAGATGTATGTAGGAGCAGTTCCTGTCAGATGTGCTGCTCTTAAGGGATCACTGCTACCATGTGTGGGACTCAGCTCTTGCTGTCAGTTCTCTGCACTGAACTAAACTTTCCAAGACACTCAAAGCTCTCTATTCATTAACTGAGGATTTTCAGCACAAAGGTAAGGTGGGTTGTCAGCTTTTGTCAGTTAATATAAAAGGTATTACAGCCTACTAGCACCATACATTTTCATGCTATCTGTTCTTCAAATCCAACTTATTTTAAGCACTGAGCTCTTTTTTGTGTCCTGATCAGTCAAAAATCTGAACAATCAGTGCTCCAACTTTGTTAGAAATGTACAGGAGCAACAAAGGGCGACATTTTATTGAGTGGTGCTGCTGTACTCACTCATGAAGGAAAACACTTGTTACTTCTCAGAGCTCCTGCAAATGACTGAATGAGGGGTTTGTTTTCTTTCACACTTTTCTTCTCTGACCTGCCCAAATACATGATATGCCACCTTGGCTATTAATGCCACACTTGCAGCTCCTGTGCATTAAGGGATAAAGGGTTTTGAACAGGAGACATCAAGGACCACACTCATTGACAATTTATAGGCACACTGTTGAGGATTTCAATGTGTTTTATTGTCAACCTTATTATAGGTTCAACACGGTGGTGTCACAGGAAAGCAGCAACTCCTGCCCTCACAGTACAGAGCACCAGCACAAGTCACACTGAACCATGTTAGTCACAGGCACTGTTTCAGGGGGAGTTCAAACACCCTCTGTTGAGAAGGGAATCAACAGGGAATTCTGCTTGTATCAGGTCTGCAGAAATTGCCCTCTCTATGAGGTTACTCAGAGATGCTGTGAGTTTTTATTCCAGCTGCAGCCAAACATTTCCTTCAGGCATTCTGCCATCTGTGTGTCCCATGATGTGGGTAAGAATCCACTGCTGATACAGTGAAATGTTTTAAAGTCTAAGTAATTAATTTGGGAAGTTCATTTACTTCAAATTCTGAAGAAGTTTTAATATTAAATGTGGAAATTTTTTAGTTTCTTCATGATTGAAAAACATAGGACTATTTACAGTTATGCAAAACTGTAATACAAGAATATACAAAGAAGATCTTGATCACATCTCAGACTAAGGAAGAAGGGGATACATCAAATAGCCTGGGAATTTCAGACACCTGTTGTGTGTGTGTGCACACATACAGGCACATACACACTGATCACTGCAATGGTTCAGTCTTAAGGCAGCTCTGCTTCATACCAGTTACCAACTTGTTTATCCAGTGGCAGCAGAACAAACCTGCAGTTTGAAAGCAGAAACCAGCTACAGACTTGGTACCTAGGTTCGCTTACCAAAACTGATTAATTCATTATCTAGATCTATCCAGATGTTTGTGCTTCTTCATTAAAACAAAGTAGCCAGATCTAAATGATTTTAAAGATATTTGAAATATTTAAAACAGTGAAATGCTTGCCAGGTAAGGATTTGGATTTAGTTTTGCAATGACTGTAAAAACCAAATGTCACGATTTCCTCAGAACAGAAGCAAGTCAGTAGGAGAATCTGAAAACTCTGCAAGAGTTTGTATTATCTGATATTTACTCATTAAAAATGTTCATAGTGCTTTGGCTAAAAACAAGAAAAGGCAGGTGAAACTGCAACTAAGGTTTGATGTGGGCAATACTTTTAAATATAAATTAAAAATCCTGCAATAGCTGCACAGAAGAAATTAATGATTTATACATAAGATAATTTTAAGCCACTGATGTTTCTCTCATGAATTCCTCCAGGACAGTCACTACGTTCCTGGCTTCTGGCATTTCTGCATGTTCCACTTTCACAATCTTCAGCAGGATGTCTCCACTGCCACAGTTCTTTAGGAACAGGTAGCACTTGAACAAGGCGTAGTGGTTCATTTCAGCCTGGCGGATAAACCTCTTCAGGTTGTTAATGTCCTGGATAGCCTGGGGAAAGAGTAACAGCATTTTCTTATCCTCCTACATGGAACAAAAACACACTTGTGGAAAATAAAGGACAAATAGCAGGAGAAGCAAAAGCATTTCCAATAGAAATTTTGTATTACTACTTAAGAGTAATATAAGAATTGAATATTGTCTTGGATGCATATCCTGGCTTTTAGTGTAATGATGCAAAATGTGTGGACACAGTGTGATGTGTCCAACTTGTAGCAAGAATTCTATGGCAGCTCACTTCAGAAGTGATAGCTACCGAAGCCATGTTACCAGTTACATGAGATTGTGTGTGCAAGGCTCAGATTAGCAGTACTTGAAGAAAACAACAGCAACAAAGGTAGGTCTTACTTTAAATTTGAGAAAGCACNCATTCACTGAAGAAACTTTCACACTAATTTACAGCTGTTCTTGTCAACTACAGTAAGTGAGCCCTCAAATTAAGCTTCAGAGTTAATCAGTTAATTACATATAGACATCATAATAACCTAAAAATTTTATTCACTGCAGAGTAATATTTTGCAGGTAGTATTTGCTCCCTCAGTAACCCAAATATCTTCTTCAAGTCTTTAACATATTTGAATACCTTCAATTTAAAGTTTTCCAAAATCTGTCGGAAGAGAAATGGATTTCCACCTTCAGCACCATTCACAAAAGCTTGCATCCAGTCCTCACAGAATCTGTTGTTTCCTGTTAAATGTTTAGGAACACAGAGAAGAAAAAGCAAATGAGCTCAACATAAATATACAGCTGCATTCACCTAGTCTAATCACTCTCATGTAACAAGTGATAGCAGTATACCTGGGCCAGGAAATGAGTCTTAAGGAAAAACAATACATGTGGAAAAGAAAAGCAAACACAGCTACAGTGATTACACAGGACTCTGTTCTGATTGCTGAATCCCTTTTCTCAACATTTGTCAAAACCACAACAGGAAAAAAAAGTTTTGCAGATTCCCCTGTACAAGTCATACTTTCATGGTCTACAAAATAAATGTACTGTGGATTTTATTACCAAGCATTTTCAACCCAGAGTTCCAGTGTGTTTGGTGTAACACAATACTCTGCTACCTCATAGGAAAACAGAACCCAAACTTTCTGGGCAGGAGCTTATGAGTTTCTGAATATCCTGAACTGCCTGTAATGTCACAGCTCTCAGCAGCTGATGGATCCAAGGGAGCAACATGAAGTGTTCTCAGCGGTAATCTCACCTGCATTATGCAGCTGGGGCTGAGGTCCACTACAGTCTATAACCATGGACTTGTGCTGTTCCTCTGTCATGGCAATGCACAGGGAGGTCATTGTGCCTTCCTGGACAAGTCCTTGGAGGCTGGCAGCTGCCAGGAACCTGACACAGAAAGCTCTTATCAGCTGCTTGCTCCTTATCAACTTTTGGACACCAAGGTGACTGTCAGACACAGTAGCCAAGTTACTCAAAGGTTCTTTGGACTCAAAGTATCTTTACCTGCTGATGTCCTTTTCTGTTCTTTCATCTGCATTTTTGACTTCTACAGGAGTGTAACTCAGAGCCTTAAAAAAAAAAAAAAAAAGAAAAAAGAAAGAAAAAGCTGGATGCAACTTCAGTATTACTTTTGTAGCTATATTGCAGTTTTGAGCAATAAATACATAATGTGGTACTTGAAAAATTGTTCTTGTCAAGGCAGTACTCTGTATTGCCATTGCAGCTGGTTCTGCACTCAGAAGAAATTCAGCAGTTACACTCTCTTAGCTATTCCATCCAGAGCCTCCTCAAACCCAGGGACTAGAGTCAGGATTAGCCTCTTTTCTGTTTCCAGTGAATTACACAAGGCACACACACAAGATAACACCCCTTGTCATTCAGAGGAATTATGGCATGGTCAGGCTGCTCATGCTATTTCTGATTTTTTTACTCTAATTTCAGCATGGACACCATTTTTTAAGTGATAAGAAATTGTTACGTGCTTCTTTAGCAATAAGCAAGAGAAAAGTACTTGCTCTGCAACAAAAAAAGAAGGGGTTTTCATTTCCTCCTGCTAGGAAAGCAAATTCAAGAAACATTTTAACCATGCTGGAGTCACTGAGATGCCTTCTGGAGGTTTTTTAGCTACCCAGTTTTGTACACTTACAGCATGTAGCAGAGAGGCAAGTTTGTCCTGGAAGAGCTGCACCACCCTCTGGATAGGGCAGATGGCATCCTCAAACCAGCTCCTCAGGTAGGGGCTAACACAGGCCTCCAAATTTTTTTGCTGTAACACATTGAAACATTAAAACTTCATCTACAAATCAGAATTCTACATCAACAGAAATATTAATAGAAATACTAATAATCTACTCAACCTAAATTGGATGTTGGAACTTAATCTCAAACCACAGTGAACTAAAAATAATGAGTTTGACATTTAAAGCCTTACTTTAACAGCAGTGAAAGGCTTTGCATTTTAAGAAACAGCCAGAACTGTAATATTATGGTATATATTGAGTGAAGACCATGCAACAGCAGATGGGATGACAAAGAGCCTTAAAATGCAGAACTTCCACTAGAAAAATATGACAAGAAACCCCCAAATGTCCTTTCTTAACATTCAAAACAGGTTCCTTGATAAGTTGATAAATTCCTTGTAGACCATTACCTTTTCTCAGTTATTCTTCTCTCCAAATTTAACTGTAAGTGATCTTAAAGAGATTTATGACTGACACAAAAAAGCCTCCCCTTTCTTTTTTTCCTTTTGACTTGTGTGGCTGATAGAAACTTAGACATTCATTTTACTACAGTAAGTCAAGTATCTCTCCCAGTGTTTCATACTGGTACTTGAAACACCTATTTTTTCTCTATAGATTAGATCTTCCACATGGTTTTAGCAATTAATCTGCATAAACAGTAATTTTCGCCACGTAAAAAAAAAAAAAAAAAGAGTTAGGCTTTACCTCCAAATCAAAGTTTATCTTCAGATTTTGAATGTATTTGTCCAGCTCAAGTCTGAAAGTATCTTCTTAAGGAAAATAAGATGCATCAGTTAAGACCTGTATTTTTTCCTTTCAGTATATGGCTGTTACTGACATTTTCAGTTACTGGAAGGTGTGAACAAATGAGCTGATTTCAAGTAGGAACAGACAAAATGACAAGATAATTTTTACATCATCTCCCTTTCCATACAGGTAAAGAAAGTTAAAGGTAAGGATATAGTTCCAGACCTTTCTCTGAGCCACCTAAGAAACAAACCACATATTCTGGAGCATTGATGTCTGATTCCAATGTTGCCATTTCCAGAAGACTTTCTTGTTGGAAACGACAGTAGTAACAACCAACTTTACCTTCTGGTATGCTGTGAGAAAAGAAGAAAAAAATTACTTCCTTCCAGATACATCACAATAAATAAGTGCAAAAAGCAGACATACATGATTTCTGAGGTAATTTTAACCATTAGCACTGGTGGCTCCTATGGCTGTGGTAGGTGCAGCCATAGGTGCAGCTCTTAGACCTTCTCTTTTTTCTTCTATGTGATCGGAGTAGTTTAAAGGGAAATAATCATAAACATCTGTAGTATATTTCAAGTATTAAAACAGTAAATTATTTAAAGCAATATTTTTCTCCAAGTTAACTAAAAAAGGAAAGTACCATTACGTTAGGCTGTTATTAACAGCAGCAATAGACTGAGAACATAGATTAAACCTCAGTGCAGCAGCAGGCAGGCAAGATGTGCCAATGTTCCTTACAGGTCTCGTTCACCAATAATTTCAAATATTTACCTCAACCCCACTGCTGCTACATTCCCCATTCCTTCAAACAGTGCTCCTTTAGTAAGACGCTTAGCAATGAAACTGCGCAACTCCGTCTCCGCTTCAGCTGGTAAGTTGGTGTCCAGCAAGGAGAGGCTTTAAAAACCAGAAGAAATTGTTACCAAAAGGCAATTTTTTTTTTTTCTCTCAGCATGTGCAGAACCTGCGTCTAGCAGGAGAGTCCCTGCAATCTCTCTCTGGTGACAGCTAAGGCAGTTCTGTGACTTTTGGCCCATCACAAGCAGTCAGTGGTTTGCCCACACACCAGGAATCTGGAGTCAGCTCATGCTGACCTTCCCAGCAGCTACGGACAAGACACTGCCCTCTTTGTTCCTATGTTTCCCCAACTGTAACACAGAGTTTATGGAATGACATCCATTGAAAATTCATGTATTTTTGTTGTCTATTACCTACATGAAAAAGTAAGTCAATACAGCAATATCAAGTACTAGCAGAAAAAAAAAAAAGAGAGAGTTGAAGCTCAAGGATGATAGTTTCTGTTTAATACATTACTTGAGCTCTGTATATGTGTCCAATCCCCAGGTATTCTAGAAGAAGTGCTGTGGGGACTCCAGAATGCTTTCACAGGGCGTTGTGTTTTGAAAGGACTGCAGAGGACCTAACAGTGATCTGACAGCAATACGGCAAAGACTTCAAATCGGGGTATTCCTGTGATTCTGCTGCTGTGCAGCTCAGCTTTACCTGAAGTCTTCCGTGGAGGGTGTGTGTGCCACGGCGCTGCCGGCACTGCCATCCCCGCCGGCGGCTCCCTGCTGCGCGGACCTGGAACCGAAGTGATTCCCGGGAATAAGTTTACAGCCGTGACACGCAACAGGGAACAGAGCCTGCAGCAGGGAAAAGGCACGGCCCGAGGGCGAATAAAAGCAGTAGCAAGGAATCGGTGCATTATGGGAGGGAAAGAATCTCATTGGGGAGAGAGGGGGGCGGGAGGGGAAATAAAGGGAATTCAGGGAGCTGGGAACGGCCAAGGCCTGGGCATGGCCTCTCCGCGGGGGAACCCGGCGCCTCACCTGCGGTAGCCATAGAGGCCGTGGTAGGTGCAGNCCACCGGGCCGCGCCGCCGCCCCGCCCCGCCGGGTGTGCCGTGAACCCGCCCCGGGGCCCGGCGCTGGGAGGAGCCTTCGGAGCGCACGGGCCGTGTCCTCACCCCACGGAGGGCGGTACCGAGCCATGCTGAAACGGCTCCGGCTGCTGCAGCTTCTCCGTTTGTGTAATGCACAGAAAAATGCAATACAGGCGCCGCAGTGCCTTTGTCAGTACAAGTAATCCTTCGAAAGCCGGTCCCTGACTTAACGGCAGGACCTGCTCAACTCACATCTTAGAATCATAGAATGGTTTGGAT